>JAOBBB020028416.1:0-15252 GCA_025331005.2 Zoanthus gigantus | reverse complement strand
CCATCAGTTTCGCACCACACATTGCTCTCACCATCGCTCTCTCAGTTCTTCTCAAAATTGCCATCTCATTCTCCCTCGAACACCATGTCTCACTCCCATATAACATTGCTGATCTCACACAACTCTGATAAATCATTACATTATAATGATAACAATATAATAATAGTAATAATAATAATAATAATAAATGACTTTCTTTACAGAGGATAAGACATTAGAATTTTTAACTGATACCCAATTAGAGTGGCCCTAGGTGTCTATAGAAAATCCTATTGAAAAATTAGATCCCTTGTATACTGTACGTATGTTTGATGGTTAAAAGGTGCAACAATTAATGTGACTAAGGCATAAGGTTCAAGCAGCAAATATAAGTGCTTCTAACTTACCAAGAAAGTTCATCAGTGACTGCTGAGTATTGCCATTAACATCCATTAGTTGTTGTCTTATATTTTGCTTGATAACACGGATAACGAGATTCGACATCTCAGGTGAAGACTTTCCCAACTGAAGTAGCAATGTTGGTAATGTACCAAGCCACTTGTCAATAACTCTGGGTAGAGAATTACACCTGGATGATAAACAATTCTTTTGTTACAAAATAGAAAAAAAAATTCATTGCAGTTTTTTTGGAGATTTAAAACTGAAGTGCTATTGGGCTTTTTGAGGCACTTTTACCGACCCAAAGTCAAAGTAGCTGGTAAAAGCTGGCTAATCAACTTTTACACCCTGTATTGTCTACAATATTGTCTTACCTATGATTCTGGTCTCTACCCAACACTGTCTGGGCAAAAAACTTCAACAGCATCTTCTTAACATTTGACATCAAGTGGCTTGACTGATAAAGATGGAAAACACTAGCAAACAGGTCTTCAATCACCTCATGCCTGTCTCCTATTATCAAATTTAATGTAACACTGGAGGTAAATATTATGAATGAACAATCTCGTACAACTGCAAATAAAAAGTCAGAAAACAATAATTTTTAAACTTAAAAAAAGTCTTTTATGTGTTTTTATTGACTTCACAAAACTATCAAAAACTCACTATCAAAACCTTAGTAAAGTTTGTGAGAATTCTCAAACAGGAGAGAACCCTCAACTGCATCTCACGTTTTCACTGATCTGCTATCAAATTCTCCCACATGTTTGCCTTGGTTTTCACCAGACCATGAAGGCATGGAGAACATGTTTTATTTTATTTTTTGAATGATGGGGGTGTCAGAAGAATTTTTTTTAAGTACAGTATGAAATTTTGGCCAAAAGGAATTTTTGTGGGTCTATGAAAGAAACTGGAACCTTTTTGGGTTAAGAAAAAGATTTTATTTGTATAATTGTATTTTTCACCAGCTCAAATCAACAATAACAAAAATAAATGCAATTTACTGCTTGTGTGAGTTACAAGATGTTTCTTAGGGTTTTCTTCTTCTTTTTGTTTTGATCAAAACCATTGTTAAAGTTGACATGTTCTGTAGCTTTCCAAAAAATAAATATTAAAATTTACTGATGTAAAACCAATGAGAGATTTTTTTGGATGTGCTAAAAAAGTAGGATTTATAAATAGGGTACACAAAGTCCTAAGTTGGGATTTTTTTGAGTATAAAATATGAATATCTATCGCCCACTCCCATCATTAAAATAATATGTGAGTTGGGCCCCTGGTCTCATTTGTCTCATCTACCTTCCATCCATTGAACACAATACCAAAGCTGCTGCACAAATGATAACAAACTGCAAATTCCATCCACCTCCAGGTGCTGATAGAAAACCTCCCCTCTTGACTTGCCATTCAAGGTCTCACATGTAAATTCTTTAAGTTTTTCAAGCCATGTATCAAGCTTTGTTCCTTTAAAACTCTTTTCACTAATGAACACTGACATAATCTCACAAATCAGCACATTAAGGGTTAAAGACTCACTGTACAATTTGCAAAATTGTGTATCTGTCTTTTTTCCTTTCTTTTTCCCCTTCAAGTCCAATGCAGAGTTTGTAGCAAAAGGGAAGAGAGCAATAAAATGCTGTTTAAAATCTCCAAGGTACTTCTCTCTTAACCATTCAAACTCACCATTTTTACAGACATTCTGAGCTGATACTTGACTTTTTGTTCTTAGCAGACAGAACAGAAGATTGATTATTCTAGCGACAATTGCCATGGTGCTAAGAGGAATTTCAGATAAATGACTTTCTAGTAAACCTGACACCATCTGCGCTGGATTACAATTCATCCAGGACTCAAGTAACAATGGCATAATTTGTTCCATAAAATTCTTGACATCACTAACACTTGAAAGACTAGAAACTTTAGTACTGGTGCTGTTTGAAGACATTATTCTGGGTGATGACAAGTTAATACTTAGTTGAAATACAGGTTTTAAACATGGCTCTACAGAAGAGTCTTGGTAGACTTGTACTTGGGTTACTCTTGAATCACTGAAAATGATTAGTGGTTCAGGAGATATGATACCTGATTTACTAGTGGACATCAAATCCGGTTTGCAGAAAACAGAATCATCCCCTTTTCCTATTTTATCCAGCCTGGTATCTTGAACAGCTTTCAAAAAATCCAAGAGCTGTTTGAGCACTACAAATTTTGATTTCTGGGAAGAGATTTTCCCTCTTGGATTTAAATGGGTGTCTTTACTGGTATTGTGTCCACCTTTTATTTTGTTCTTTGACAAGGGTGCTAAACTCTGCTGAGAAATCAGACTGATGAAATTTGGCAGTAACATCCCTTTATTACTGACAATCAATGCAGGGAAATGTTGTAAACACAATCCAAGTAAACTAAGAGAATCAAGTTGTATGTTTTCCTGAATATGAGTCATTGCGCAACTCAGATGAGCCAAAACAAGAGGTGTAAATGGGGCCATTTTTTCTGGTGTTACAAGAGGAAAAATATATTTAAATAGCACCAGAAGTGAGTGTCGAACTTTATCATCCATATCAATAATCTTCTCCATTACACGCTGAATAAAAACACCAAAATTTTCCTCCAAGTAGTTGGGATGGCCTTGGAACAAATTCCTTAGTCCTGCTAGAGCATCTCGCCTCACTGTTGAGTTGTAGTGATTGACTTGAGATATTAACTCCTGTAGAAAAATAATCAGAGAGATTCAAAACAATGATCAGAAATATTTGAAAGACAAATGGCCATACAAGATAATCATTTGTTTTTCTATCTTTGACATTAAAAATTTGGTATCATTTACTAAATTACTACACTGTATGCACTATTAATAGTTGAGGCCACAAGTGGAGAAGGAGAGCAAGAGTGTTGGTTTGGAGAAAGAGGATGCCTTAAATCAAGCGAGATGGAGAGTGGGTGTTGGAGAGATTGCTGTGAGAGTGGGGTAAATTTGGCCACCCCGTTTATGGGGATAAACCCCGATTAAAATTGGATTGATGAAGTTGGCGAGGCCCACTATTTCAAAGTATCAAATTAAAGAGGAAATTTTTTTGAAATATTTTTGGTTTAAATGAACTGTTTCAACATTAAATACACTATGCTGTCCTAACTGTCAACTTTTCACACCTTTTTTTTTGAGCTTTGTAAAACTTTTCTCAAGGAAAAAGAAGAGATACCCAATCCAAAATTATAGAAGCAGATCTAAATGGTTTCTTCATCTGGTACAAACAGGCAAAATAACAGGATCATCCGACTTTCAATTTTTTTGAGTATACTATTAATAAAAAAATTTACTGCCATTGTGAATCTTGCAATCATACATGAGTTACCACTGCAGAAGTGGAAAATTTGCGGAAATTAAGCATTTATGTCCTGGGTTTTTACTGGTTAACAGAGATCCAATCAGACAGTTTGTTGTATGAACTCAAATATAGATAGCACAAACATGCTAGTAGGTAACTGGAAGCCACTATATTTGGCACTATGGCCATATCGGTAGTGGGCTTTACCCCTTTAAACTATCATAAAAAATAGTGAGTCTGATTGCTAGCAGCCATGGACAGCAGTTTTGGCCTTTTTAGGCCTCATTAGCATGGCATACAATAACAAACACGTGCTCAATTAATATTTTTATTCTATAAAGAAATGAACCGTGCAAAAAAAGTGTGAAAGGAGGGGGGAGGGGGGGGGGGGTGCATCTCTGCATGGAAATTTCATACAATGCAGAGTTTGTTTGCATAACAAATTAACTACAGCTAAGATTCGAATTTGAAATTAAACACAGCGAGATTTAACAGCCGCCGGGAATTTGTTCAGTTTACGTGTACAAGCTTTAGACATGGAGAATTGAGAATGGTTGGAGGTTTTGAATGAAGAGGGATTTCACACTTTACCATATTTCGTGCACAAGGTTATTTGATATATTTTACAATATTCAAGGAAAAAAATTAATATTTACCTTGAAGGTCTGTCGCCTGTTGTTCGTCGGTTCATCAGACAACTGACCGGTCAGCTGGGATGGTAGCACAATAGCACGTGACTTGAACTGTGCATCTGTAGCATTTGGTGCGGGAGGCAGCTTTTTTCCCACCCTTAGTTTAACCTTTTTGAAATCTTCTTGTCTTTGCTTCTTTTTGCGTTTGTTTTTGGCCATTGCTACTTCTTTGATTGATCAAATAACTTTCAAAAGCAATTCCTGGAAAGCCATACTATGGGGTATGATGAGTTTTAAATGCCTGCGATACAGCAACTTTAAGGTCCGCGGTAACATTAACGCATACGGGAAGGCCTGGTAACGAAAAGTTTGAAAACGGCGGGAATGCTTGTCGGTTGTTGTTGATACGTTGGAGTTGTTTTTGATTACTGGTTTAAAACTTCTCGTTTAGTGTTATTTTACAGACATGAGGCGTTCAACGCTCGGGACAGTGAATAGCAATCAACTTCAAATGAGACAGTCAGTACCGGTGGAAAAGAAAAATTCGCTGGGAGCCCGATCGTCTGTTGGACGTCGTGTTTCGAGTGGACGATTATCTGTTGTTGGAAATGGAAAATCAAGGTGCACAGTTAACGTTTCAAAGTTGTCTGTAGATAGTATGTCATCTCACTTTGTAAAAACCGCATTGATATATAATTTATAAGAAGATTTTTCACATTCAAGTTTTCGGATGATCGCAGTTTCTTTATTTTGACATACAAAGCGGGTCTGAACTCACCTTACCTTGAACTGTCCAGAACATTTATTTTAGGAATATAATTAATTTCTACTTAGCCATATGAAGTTTTTTTCGGGATAATTTCCGTTTTGGCACCTACTTATTTGTGCACGCAGTTTCGTATAAAAGTCTGGGTAAGGGTTTAGTTCGCATGATTAAACAATAGTATGCACCAATCCGGAAATTTTACCCATTTTTCTTATGAGACATCCTGTTTGTTTACAGGAGGTCAAGTCAGTATGGCAAAGGAGGATATGCAGTTTTCAAGGACCCTCGTCTATTGTCTGATAGAGGTATGTTAAACTTACTGCTGCTTGTTACATTGATTTTTGGAAGAGAATTCAATTAAAGTAAATCACAGTTATTTTAAATTAAAATTTAAAGTAAATTTATTCAGTACTATAGATATAATTATTATTTTTACTGCGATAATCAAATTAGTAAGAAAATATTGCAACTGTATAGAATTATCTTTGAATCACAAGGCCACAAAACTGCAAGCAAAGTGTTTATTCCTGTTAGTCAGTGTTGTCCATACTACTCCATTAATATAATATGTGCAGTTGATAATTAACAACTATCTGCCAAAGACAAGGTGAATAATGGTGGATATATACCAAGACATGAGCATCGAGGTATATATCTAAAAGGCAATGGATTCAATATAATTATATAAAAAGCATGCATAAGTCTTTTGGTTTTGGAAATTTTTTCGTAAAGACAGTCATCATCATCATATTCGTTTTTTATGTCTGTTTATTTACATGCTGGCATGCGTTGGACAGTTTTTAAAAAATTGATTTCCAGTTAAGCTAAGTAAATGATAATAAAGTGCTTTTTACTATGAACTCCATAAAAAGTCTTAAATTAATTTTTTATTTTCAAATTGTCTAACAGGTTATCAACAAAAGATGATAAAACAATTGATGGAAGTAAGTATTTTTATTTAATGATCTTAGATGAGAGCTAAATAATATTCACTTTTACTCTATCTGACACATTGGCTGACACACATGATGCTATAATAAATTTTGTTTTCTTTACCAGTATCAGCAAGGTTACGTTCATGTAGCAGTAATCATGGGGACATTTTTCATGTTAGGAAAGAGTAAACTGATCACAAATATAACAATAATTTGCCTTGGGTAAAATTTCGGTATTGACGCATACTACTTTTTAATCTTGCAAACGAACCCTTACCCAGACCCTACCTTCTATACGAACCCCACTGCATGCATGAATAAGTATGCGCCAATATGGAAATTATCCCATTCAGTGTAATTTGTATTATAATAATTAACTGTTTCATTTTATCATTCCTTTTATTATAAAATTATAACTATATAAAAAGCATGTGCTAACTAGTACATCTTTTTTAGTTTCTCACAGAGTCTGACTACCCACATCCTATTTCTATGAGAGTTTTAAGTGCACCACCAATGAAGGAATTCCTCAAGGTCTTCTTGGTAAGTACTATTTAATTAAATACTATTTATTAAATAGTTTTTTTGGATTCTTTCTTTGAGGTTTGTCAGTAATAAAATTTTATGGGTGAATAGAATACCATAGTAAGAACATGATTGATCAAGAAACATGAAAGATTGCTAAACACAATTTTTTTCCTACCAGTTTGTGTTCAAGTTTGTGTGTCCATCATCTGAGATTCATACACTTATTAGCAAGAAACCAGAGGAGGAAGTCCCAAAGATGTTGAAAATGATTGGGTCAGTGCTTAATTATTGTCTTTCGTGTTTTATTTTCTTTAAACTAGGAAAGTTTAAAATGATTAAAGATTTAACTTGGTTGACAAGCTGGTTTTGGAGTAAGAGTTGAGAAGATTTTCTTTTCAAATCAAGATGGCCTTTTTATTGTTTCAACCTTGCAGCAAGTGTGGAGTTTAAGAAATTAATTCTCAAAAAAAGACATTTGAAGTTGGTCGGAAGAAAACGCTAGCACTTGAAACTTATTTTTATTAAGTTATACTTTCGGGGTAAACAAAAAAAATTAAACCTTGACAGCTTGAGTCTTCACCCAGTATCACCAACTCACTTCAAGAATATTAAGGTGCTAAAATTTTTCAAAGAATTGCCCCATGATTAAGGGTCATAATTGTCTCATAATTTTAACTGCTCCATATTGTCCCTTAACCCATGAGGGATGCCACAGTCAAGGGATGTAGCTTGAAGCCTACGGGACAGCAGGCCCACGGGACTGCCCTGTTTAGAGCAGGGTTGTCACTAAGATTTGAAGTTGGCGGAGATATTCTGAAAGAAGACGGCACGTTTTTATTTTTTTTTTTTTTTTATCTTTTTTTTTATGCATCTTTGTAATGACGCCTTTTTTTCTCTTATCCCTGTCAATTTCCAGCCGGAGAAAATGTTTAAATAGCCGGCGATGTCGCCGGTCGCCGGCACTTATTGACAACCCTGTAAAGGTTAAGTTACTTTCAGACACTACTGTAACAGAGGTTGCACACAGAGGGGTACCTTGCCATGTGATGATTCTACTGCAGCAGTAGAAGGAAAATCATTTTGTATAGGAACATTTTACCAAAACATTTTACATTTCCATCTCTGGGGTTAGTAGGCAATAGAATGATGGAATGATCATAAGAACTAAGATTATTACTGATAATTGTTTTGTTGGTCTGTTATTGCTCCAGATACCCATTCACAATATCCAAGAGTTCCATGTTCTCCGTTGGAAGCCCACACACATGGCCAAGCATCCTTGGTGCTCTATGCTGGCTTATTGACCTTATTAGGGTGAGCTAATTATTAATGATGATAATTGAACATAATTAAACCCCATTTTATGACCACCTCATTGAGAGGTGACAATGGTCACTCATCAATAAGCTCATGCAAAAACAATGTTTTGAATTGTATTCCCAAACAGTATACAATCTCTTATAATTTCATCCTGTTAGTATACTTGACCACTTTCTTACTGCATAAATTTAGGAAACTAAAACACCTACAATAGTGACATTGACTAAATGAGGATTAATTCATGAGGGACATCTCTAATTTTCATAGGTCATCACAAGTTCATTATCATGTTTTGTGTATGTTATATTTATTTTATATTGATCATACAATTGTAATTTTAAGCTATAGTATTCATTTACATATTAATTAACACCAGTACTTTGTTCTCATAAGAATAACCTACTGAAATAAATAATTGTTTGAAATCATATTTTGAAATGCATGTTTAAAGACCATTCAAATTTGAAATTTTATGATTATTGCAGCTGTAAGGAGCTAACATTTCAAGGAATGGCTCACACTGCTTGTGCATGAATTAGGTATTAAGTGTATATATATCTCATGCGAACTCAAGCTGGGTCCAGGGACCTTACCACATATTGTGGAAAGTTAAAACTATTGTCCACAGCTGTTAGAAACTCAGCAAATGGCCACCAGTGAATCCAAACCCCTGATGTAGTTGCTCCAAAAAAGTATTAGTATATGCATGTAGTAGATTAAACTTGACTTTTTGCGAGCAGATAATTCACAAGTATTGGAATGAATGGATGTGGTGGAAAAAGTGCAACAATATAAAGTTGTTTCATCCAATCGTATTCTCTGCTCATCTAACTGATTAAAAGTTGCTGAAAAATATTGAATCAATTCCTAGTCATTTGTGATTTTAGCCAATCATGTTTGTTGTATGAATCATAGGGTGTCACTCCACGAGCATTCACACGATACCTTTGATTTATCCTCCTAATGGCTGCAAGATTCTCGCAATTGGTAAAATATGTAGATGCCTTCTGACCACAAGGGCCTGGGTTTTTTATCCCTGGCTCTGCCAAGATTTGTATAAATTATTTGTTTACTCAGCTCTCCATCGCTGATTATTAACACTAGAAGCCTCAAGGGGGGTCGAATGGACCCCCCTCCCTTCGATATTTTTGGCCTCAAATCTGAACACCTTGACCAATTGCCAAAAGCTTTGGCGCAACTGTTCCTTGATCATGAATACATGTTTTGACATTAATTAAAAATAATGACATCACCATTGATGACATCATCACCGAAGTCACAAAAGCTGGATTTTTCTAAAACTTTTGTAGAATTTTTTTTAAAAATGAAAAAATAATTATTTTTCATTTTCTTTCCAGTATTTTGCATTTCTATCACATAAAACAATATTTCCTATCCTTTTTTATAATATCTTTCAGTTTTAGACAAAATCTCAATGATGGAAAATTGTCACGTGATTAGTATTAAATGAAAGTTTGAAGTCCAATTAACATTCATGCCAAATCTCAAGTCAATCGGTCTACACATACGTAATGAAAATCTTGGGGAGGGGTCCAATGGAAACCCCCCCCCCCCCTCCTTTGAGGGAATATTATATTTGGCTAAAAGGCTTGAGCCTTGAAGGGTTAAATGAGCTCTAGTGTCTGCAGGGAGCCACTTGGCCCATAAAGAATTTAGTTTTTTTTCTTCTTACCACATATGCAATTAAAGTTTTTTTAAATTGTTTAAATCCCTAAGTTTTGATCCACAGTATGGAATGACAATGTCTGTCATCATAGACAAAGTTTTGTTCCCAGCTGTTGGTGATGAGTTTCAAGATGGACCTGGCCATGAAGACAAGGTACAGCAAAATTAATGTTTTTGAATAGATACACAAATAGAGAAAGAAAATATGAGTCTGAATGATGCTGTATAGCAAGACTCAAGAAGACTTTTGCTTAGATGTTCTCAACACAATGTACACTATACATCGGTTCAAAAGATTTAATTATGAAAAAACTACTGTTAGCAATTTCTGTGAGTAACCAAAGTTTTTTTATTGTAGATAATTATAACTGAGAAAAATGTATAACAAAACTTTGAAAAAGGAAGGACAGGTACATGTTATACATGTAATTGTAAAAAATAGATGATTTATTTCGTACACCTTCTATAAATACAGCCACTCGCTCTCACAATATACTTTCCTGCTCTCTCTTGTTTTTCTCCCATAATGCATAAGGCCACTAGTTACAATAATGTCGAAGACCTCATCACATGTTTGCTTCAGTTATAACAATGTGCGTATATATCACAAGACTATTAAACCATTAGTCTTAGTTAAAGAGTGGTTTCAGAGAAATGGAACTCCAAGATATATCCATTCAGACAAAGGAGGAAACTTCGAAAGTGAAGTCATCAAGGAACTGTGCCGCATCTATGGTGTGCAAAAGAGTCAAATAACCCTGTATAACCCCAAAGGAAATGCCCAATGTGAACAATTCAATCGGACATTGAGTCTTGTCTTTTGCAATTGTCTGAGCTTCTCCCCATGTTACAACCATCTCATTTAGTTTAGTCCCAGCTATTGTCCTCCTCCAAGTGGTTTGGGGCCTCTCCCCTTTTCCCTCTGCTTGCTGGCATCCACCTAAGGGCAACTTTGGTATCCTCTCTGGCAGCATTCATAGTACATGTCCCAACCATTTAAGTCAGCATATCTCAATTTCAAGGTCAATAGTCAAGATCGATGTGCATCCAGTCTTCTGGTAAAGGTCGTTGTTGGAAATTTTGTTGGGCCAGAAGATGTTGCAGATCTTTTGTAGACAGCTATTGTGGAAGACATTGACATTATTTATGTCCCTTTTGACAATTTTCCAGCATTCCAGTGCATAATTATATTTTTAAAAGGTTTCAAAAATGTAGGTTTTAGAACTATTTGCTGAGCTGTAATTTGAAAAAATTATCACTGACAAGGGCAAGTAAACCCTTCTGCTTCAGACGTCACAACATCAAATCGAAAGCTCACACTGTGTTTATCACTGGAATTTCTTGGAAAACTAACATTTAGAGACATTCATTTGTATAAAGCTATATCTATAGAAATCGCATTCACAAAAGGCTTACAGATTGTCAAAAAGATTGGAACGTGGCATTTTGATGTTTTGATGTCTGACAGTAACAATTGTTATATCATGGGGGCAGGTACAGTATGGTATTTCTCTTAGTCATGGGGTAGCACTTTTTGTATTTATTTCTAAGGACACGGGTTGAGGAATTGGCCTAAAAACATATTTCTGAAATCCCAAACAGATCAATAAAGTTTAACGTATCAAGATATAATTTTGGAGTTCATTCAGTTTCTCTCTAATTTACACATGGAAGGATAAGATTTTGTCAGATTCTTCTGCAAATATAATTTCACTTGGTTCATTCATGCATACTATTCCTTTTAAGTTGTTCTTTGACTACCTGGAGAAGAGTTATCATGCCTTTATGGCTGACGGAAGAGACCTTGATGATCTTGATGATTATGATAAAGAATTTGAAATGGAGATCAGTAAGTGTCAGTAGACCATTTTTGCATCTTTAGTAGCTGCTTTCTACAATGATAGCGGACTCAATTTGAACAGTGTTAGCCTCGTTTTGTTGTTAAACATTCAAAAATATTTGCGAGAGAAAGCGAGAAGATACATGTAGTTGCATGTAAAAAGTATAAAATTACATTGGAATTTAGGAATATTTAACTTCATAACTGAGGCTAACACTGTACAAATTGAGTCCGCTGTCATTGTAGAAAGCAGCTACTGCAAATGCGAAATGGTCTATTCAGTCCAAAACATTTTAGAAAATAGCTGTTCTATCAGAATGCATAAACCAATTCAAGTGACTATGTGAGCAGTTTGCTTATTAGTGTTATACATGCACAGTAGCCAGCTTGATTTGTGTCTGCATCTGGAATTTTCATGTTTTTGCACAAGATTACTTGCACGACAGCATAGCTTACATATGTTAGCTTAGCCTCGGGTTTTATATAACTTCGGTGGCAGAGAGAAACAATTGTGTAGTTGCTAAGATTATTTTCGTTTTTTCATTTGCATGTACTGTAGTTGTGATATTCTAGTACAATAAAATTATGTTTAAATCTACATAACGTTTGCAGATATTGGCGACTAGTGCAAATCTGCCAAACAGGTTTACCAATTTTCTGTAAAACACGTGCTTTGAAAATTACATTCAGTTCTGCTCCGGGAGTCGTTGTGTTGAGTTATTTTGTTTTGCAGCTCTCACATTTTTATTTTATTTGAGGTGATTATATTTTATTTTCAACATTTTATCCCAGGCCTACTAAAAGGCCTACTATCAAAACATCATCATCAATCCAGTTTTGGTCCGGTTTTATCCCCGTATCTGGTTGTATCTGCCAGCAATCTCTCCCACTCCCACTCTCCATCTCGCTCGATTCTTTGCACCCTCCTTCTTCAAACCAACACTCTTACTCTCCTTCTCCACTTGCGATCTCCATGTCTTCCTCAGTCGTCCTAGCTTCCTCTTTCCCTTCACTTCAAACTCCAATGCCTTCCTCAAAACATGGCCATCATCCCTCCTTAAACACATGCCCGTACCATCTCACTCCATTTGCTTTTTTGTCTAAATTGTTCACTGTTTTTGTCTAAATTGTTCACTGCTGTGTCATGAGGGCACCCTATACTTTTTTCATGTCATATGATTAAGCTTTTTACTTATCTGTGATGCATGTGTTACAAGAACAGTGAGTGTCATTCAAAATATTTTGAGAAACATGAAATAACCAATAAAATATTTTCATGTGATTTGTGAACACAAGTGCTATAAGATAACCTCTGTCACAAAATACTGACAAAAATAATGCAGGTTCTTCAATGTCTGTATAACTGGTAAGTGAATTTCATGCAAAAAAGTGTTTTTATTAACTACAGAATTACATAACTTTATGCAATCATTGAACTTAACGAGTGCATGAACATTATGCTGGTTTGAAATAGCTTTTTAGTGGCAATTGAAAGCTCTGCTGGTAATTGTTCCTAATATTATGTTTCGAGTTTTACCAGAAGTATGTATTGTCGTGGGTTGATCATTTTTAACAAGCTGTTTTTGTTTCTAAGGAGATCTTCCCAAATTAAAGGCTTCTTCCAATAAATAAATAAATTATATTTGAAAATGAGCTGCCTTGATACATAATATTAATAATTATGTTATCATTATGTAACTAACTCAGATCTCCATCAAGAAATTCTTTTGTTTTTAGTTATGGAAAAATGAAGGGTATATGATCAATAACTGATATCCAATTTCCTAAATAATACAGCACCTACTCTTACCAATATGCTAAAGAATGTCACAAGGTTCTTTGAAATATAATTCCACATTTTGTTTTAAAAAATGGAATTCTCCATTGTATATTATACAGTTGAAAATTGGACTAAACATAGAAATTGTTTGTTACAAAACGAACGTTTTTGGTCGACTTGACCATCATCAGGTTTAAAAATGCAGGTATAAAGGATTACATTTAAAAACACATGTTCCAACAAAAGCTATTATATATTTTATTCCTCTTGGAAACAAACATGGTTCAAAACAAAAGATTTGATTAATTTTTTGTTCAAACTTAATTGGTTTTAAAATACTTCAAACTGAAAACTCCAAACTGAAAACCAACCTTTTTAATATTGCTTTCACTGAATAATACTTTACTAGTTTTAATACTTTTTACAATATTTTACCTCTGTACCTGTCCTACAGTTGATTTGTTTACTGAATCCAAACTGAAATATCCCTTTTTGATGTTGCCAAATAGCAAATTTAGACCCAAGAGATAAAAAAGCCAATAGCAATGAGCATTCATAAAAAAAAATAAAGCTATTAGAAACATCAGTAATACAAATGATCCGTCATATTATCCAACCAAAACACAAGTAGTTCCATGTGGTTTCAATTCTTTTAGCGATTCTTACATGTTAAAATGCAAAATTAGTGCATCCAGGAGCAATTCAGTTTTCTCTGATTTTCTTTGGTCACACAAAATCAAGTCATTTTGGCGTTACAAAGAGGGCATGATATTATCCTAGAAGTAGCACAGTCTTGGAAGCATTTCCGATGTAGCAAATGTCCACATTCCAACACTTGACATGGATCTCTCGAGGCACGTAAGCTTTCCAAACAAATCGGGCAGTTCGAATGAGAACTTTTTTCTAAGCACTTGTGCGAGTCTCTCAAACTTTTCACGAAGCAAATATCACATTTTGAGCAGTGAAAGTAATTTTCACGACCTCCCGTCCTGCAAAGCCCACAGAGTTCGCAATGAAATTGGCCTTTATCAGTGTCGTCATAAAGACGGCAAATTGAACAAAAGTAGAAACCAAAACGAATTCTACAAATGATGCAGTTCGCAGCTACCTTTTGGACTGTATCGCATTGAATACATTTCACCAGCGTTACATCCCGTCTGTTTAACTCATGGTCTTCATTATCATCGTGGCAAAAGCGACAAGGATAGATTTTATTACAGCAGGGAGAAACCAGGCAGCATTTTCGAATATAATGTTCGCAGCCAGACATCTTGTCTTCTCGCTTCCAAACGCTAGCGTGACATCGGCTCTAATGCTGGTTTCTGGGGAAACTACTCACCTGCCCCTGCCTTAGAAGCTTCTAATTTTTTGAGGGAGGGGTAGGTAAGTAAAATTTTCAACTGGTAGAAAGGTTTCCGGCATGTTATAAGAAAACATATATTTTTTAGAGCCAAAATAGAAAAAGGAAAGGATAAACAATTAAACATTTCTTTGTACACCTTAAGGTTAGTTTACAAAGAAAAACTATCAAAGTTTGAAGAAAAATTTAAATAATGAATAATTATTTTAATTAATTTATTTATAAGATAAATGTACAGAGATCTCAAAATACAGACGATCAGCATTGTTTTTAATGCCTTGTCTTTTTGTTTTGATTTCTCATCATTTCAAACCGCTCAGAGAAATAAGAACAAACTAGTAATAATTGGAAATTAGGGGAGTGCGTTCGACGGTCGCATGAAGTCGAGGCATTTTAACACGGTCGCTCGTACGAAAATTCTCAAAGCAGGATAGTATCAAGCCTGAGCTCGCGATCAACGGCAAGATTAGGATGCGTTCTCTATCGTCGAACGCAATAAAGAACAAATTGATGCTGAAGAAGGCAAAATTTACTGGTTCTAATAAAAAAGCGTGTGTATCACATGTACAGGAAAAAATATTGAAGGATATTAAAAAAGCATGTAAACTCTAGATAGATCTTACTACTAGTAGTAATCATAGATTAGTGAAGTGCGTTCGATAGTTTAAAGGTTGGATAGGATGGTGATATTTCTAGCACCG
>JAOBBB020028350.1:0-15258 GCA_025331005.2 Zoanthus gigantus | reverse complement strand
CTTGCACTCTTGCTTGCTTACAGACCTGACAACATAGTGGTACACTCCGTCTTATAAGACGGGAGTGACCACAAAAAATGTATTGTCACCTTATTAAATTACAGGTTCTTGATTTTAAAACAATTTTTTAGGAATCACTGTATAACAGAAATTTGTTTCTATTAGCTTAACTTGATTTAATATCGTAAAGTATCTCATCTGGATATAGATTATTTTCGCCATACAAAACTTACTGAAAGGTTTATTTAAAACATATTGTCCGTGCCTCAATAGCCTGTTAAAAACCTCAGCAAAGTTTGTGAGAATTCTTGAGCAGGTGAAAATTCTCGACGTTCGCATCGGTTTTCACCAGGCTATGAAGGCCCGGAAAACATGTTTAATTTCTTGAACAATCCTTCAATAATTCTTGAACAATAGTTTCAAAATAGGTTCTGATTTTGTCGAGGCAGTTCCATGAAATGTGCGGGTGATTGCGCCTTAGTTTGATTCTTAAAAAATTCTCAAAATTTCAGAAATCTGAACCTCGTTATTCTTGTAAACTAGATTCTTATACAAAAAAAAGTATCTACTAGCAGTTTGTTTGCGCAAGCTTCACGTCACTTAACATGGATTAATATTCGTAACACATTTCATCAAAGCCGTGTAGATTTAAGAAATAGGTAGTTTAGTTATGTTGTTTGTAATAAAAATTTCATTAAATAATTGAAAAAATAAACAACATCTTTAAGGAAATTATTTTTCTTAAATTGAATTTTTCTTGCTGGAGTGATGCAAAAATTATATTAGGTAATTGTCTTTTTCTGACAAAACAATTGTACTGATTGCTTCGTGAATTCAATAGAATTCAGCTAATGAGCGTGAGTATAAATGAGAACCAAAACTTGCTCTAAGATCAATCACTTCTGGCAATATTCTGTTTGGGATGATCCCTACACGATGCTTTTACAAAATACAACCGAAGTAACAGAGAACTATTTCTGTTCCTTTGATTGGAAAGTCGAGTACTTGACAAATCTTGTTTATTCAAACCTCGTCGTTTCGATCAGCATCAACTCAGTAATGTTTCCATTCAACATTCTTTTCAACGGCTTTTTGGTTTTCATTATTTTTTGCAAACGGCGTTTGAGGAATAAGATAAGTAATGTTATCATTGGATACTTGACGATCACCGATCTTGCTATCGGTGCAATCGTTCAGCCGCTGTTTATTGCAACCGAATTGTGCCGCGTAAGTAAAGGATGCAACCCTTGCATTCCAGACAGAATATCCTGGTTCTTTGGTTCGGTAATATGCCGATCTTCTATCAACCATCTCATCGTGTGCGCTTGGGAAAGATATGTTGCTATAAAATACTCCCTAACATACGAAATTGTTGTAACAAAGAATAAGGTCTTGTCGGCCATCATAGCCTCTTGGTTCCTTCCACTCATTCTAGATGGCATACTTCTTTTAGAACTAAAATCTTCTGTTACTGCATTTGTTTCTTCTGTGCATTTTGTTTTTACTTTCACAATATTATTTTATTTTTATACCGTCATCTATATGGAATCGCGACGCCATCAGCGTCAGATTAAAACTACTACTCCTCATTGGCATTTTGAAGTAGAACGCTTCAAGAAACAGGAGCTTAAGATGGCTAAAACAGTTGCAATAACGATTCTCTGTCTTTTGACCTGCTACGCAACTTGTGTTGGTGTTTCGGTTGGTAAAGCTTTTTTCTTCCCTATAAATTTGTCTACAATTTCTTTGTGGACAATTATAACCTCCTGGCAATTCACTCTTGTCTTTATTAACTCTCTAATCAAGCCTTTAATATGCGGTTGGCGTATAAACGATATGAAAAATGCTATTAAAAACATGTTTCTTTCACATAAAAGCCGCAAGAAACTGGAAATAAACACTGCAAAAACAGTTTGGGTGAAAGAAAAACTACAAAATGACGGAAAGAACGAGGACGAGTCTTCGATAACCGTTGGTGACTCGAGTGGGAATCTTGTTTGCGACACAGAATCTACAATGAATTTATTGGTGAAGACAACCTTGAAAGATCCCAAGGCTGACTTGCACTTCGTCCCGCTGGACATTCTTGATCTAAGACATCGAAACGCAGCAGCAGTTAAGTCATATGAAGTCCTATACCACAACTCTTTAAAGAACGCGTCAGACTCTGAGATCGTTGAGCAAAGCAAAGAAGAAAATGAACGAGATCAAAGAGCGACTACCGAAATGTGTTCTCCTTTAAGCCAACAGAATGCTTTTGTATATGACTGCAACGACTACTACCTACCTGGATCAAGCCAGAGTTTCTGACAACGAGGAAGAAGAAATATTTGGGAAGCGATGAACAGGTAGATTAGCCATTTATTTATTTCAGTATTAAAGCAATCAAAACTTTATACGAAAGACTTACAATGTGTCATTTTCATGAACAGTAAAACAATTTTTCTTTAGAAGAAACATATAAAGGAAGAGAATCTTAGCCGAGTGAACTATTCAGTACGTGAACAGCTTCTAGTTGTGCAACTTGTATGCAACCTAGAAACTGGAAAATTGGTTTCCTTTATTTCAGTCTATCAATAATCTACCAAGGCAGATAGAAATTTTGCTATCGATGGGATGAACTAAAAGCAAGTGACTGTGAGTTCTAAATATGTTTGTTTAATATAGATTTAATCAATCTTGTTAATAACAAAATAAGTGTATAAACAATTTGCAAGGAAATATAAGTAACAACAAGATTGCTATGTTATTTTTAAGGGTATGGTTTCTATAAGTTCTATAATAACTTGTTTCTTCAGAAAAACATTGGTTTCGGAACTGCACGCCATCATTAATTTCACAATTAATGTTGGACAATTTCATATTTAGTTGCAAAGTGAAACCATCGAAATATTGTTCAAATTTTTAAAAAAGTTGACAAGGGAAAAAATAAACAAAAAGGGCTTCAATTAAAACGAAAAAAAAAACATATATTTTATTCATTACTGATATTTACAAAAGAAATGACTAAACCAGAATTCAATACAAAGCTCAGGCTAAACATCGTAAAACATCCGGAAGTTTTCAAAATCTCTTAGTTTTTTTATTTTACAGCTTTAAAACTCTTTCGCTGTTATTTCCCAGTACGTTGAAGGCAAAAAAATCTTTCTTAATAACTTAATATCAGCCTTAGAGAATAAGTTATTGATTGAAATTTTCGTTGTTGTGAATTAAATGAAGATCTAAACAATACCAACATAAAATGTTGGAAAACAGCTTATGATATAAACGAAAAATGTTGAATTTACTTAAACTAAATGTAATAGTTTTTTTGTCTTAAGCTCAAAAACTTTTCTTGAACTAATTTCTGCCATACAACCATAACAGAATTGAAAAAAGAAGAAAGCAAACGAGAAAATGTTTGTCCATTGATTATTGAAACAGAAAGGTGCCGGACAGCTTTGAATTACGGTTTTAACATAGAGATTCTGTTGCAAATATGTATAAACAACTTCGAATCTAATTTTTCTGATAACTGAAGTAAGATTGATAAGAGCCTTTTACATAATATCTAAATTTACAGAAATCTGTAATTTAATGCTGTTGGAAATACGAGTATAACATTTAACATTTGTTTGCACGTAATACTAAAGAGCGGGTCACTTGCGGACCTGCCACCATTCTCTAAAAACCGTCTCTAACGAACTAAAAAAAAACAGTCAAAATTTGTCTCTAATCATTGACAAAAAAGACAGATATTACAAAATATGCTAGTAAAGGCTTATAAAAAAAATTTTTTAAATATGTATACACAAATTTGAAAATTAGTTTTGATTGTAAATTAAGCGTACATATGCATGTTTTAACATATTTTGGTAGCTATAGTTATACCTCTAAAAATTTGTTTCTGCTCATGGACAAATGCTAGAAAGATGTTAAATTTAGATTAATATTCTAATTAAAGAATATTATGTATATGTTTTGTAGAAACATTATTTTAAACGAAAAAGATTTTTTTGTTGAGCATTAAAACTTTATTCGAACTTAAAAAAAATCAAGATTTAGTTCAAACATTTTTTTTTAATTCTAAAAATTTTTAAAAACTTTGTCGCTATTATTTCCCAGGACTTTGAAGGAAAAAGCTTTCTTGATTAGTTGATAATGATCTTAGAGAATAAGTTATTGAAATATTTTTCATTTTTCTCTATGCTATTTGAAACACGTTTATCCATATTTCCTAATTTCAAAATTACAACTTATACTAAACAGTATCAACATATTATTAAGAAAACAGCTTATAATATAACCAAAAGATGATGAACTTAATCTAAAAATAATATATTGTTGTTTTTATCTTAAAAACTTTTCTTGAACTAATTTCTGCTATATAGTCATAAAAGAACTGAAAAAAAAAAAAAAAAAGCGAAAATAGTCTCCATTAATTAACGAAACAAAAAGGTGCCAGGCAGCTGTGAATTACTGTTTTGAAACAGAGACTCTGTTGTAAATCTAGATATAAAACCACTTCGAACTTAATTTTTCTGATAATGTAAGATTAATAAGAGCCCTTTTAATATCTAAATTTAAAGAACTCCTTAATGCTGTTGGAAATATATACGAGTAGAACATTAACGTTTGTTTGCATGGAATACTAAAAAAGACGCTTTCATTTCCTTGGCTTTCTCTAAAGACCTTCTCTAACAAACTGAAAATAAGCCAGTGAAAATTTGTCTCTAATCATTAACGAAGCAGAAAGATATTAAAAGAGGAGAGAGTAAAGGTTTATAGAGAAAATGTCAAAAATATGTATAAAACAAATTTGAAAATTAATTTTTAGTTTTAAAACAAGAGTACACTAATTTCTGCTATACAGTCATTATAGAACTTAAAAAAAAAAGCAAAAGAGATAATATTTCTCTGTTGATTATCAAAACGGAATTAAAGGTAAAGCTAAATACGGGCACGAGACCGATAGCGAACAAGTACTGTGAGGGAAAGATGAAAAGCACTTTGAAAAGAGAGTAAGAGTACGTGAAACCGTTAAAAGGGAAACGAATGGAGCTAGCAATGCACCTCGTCGAGATTCAGCCGACGTGCCGGGCAGCTGTGAAAGACGGTTTTAACATAGAGATTCTGTTGTAAAGATGTATACACAACTTCGAACCTATTTTTTCTGATAAAGTAAGATTAACAAGAGCCCTTTTAATATCTAAATTTAAAGAACTCTCTAATACTGTTGGAAATAAGAGTATAACATTAACATTTGTTTGCATGGAATACTAAAAAGGTCACCTTAATTGACCTGCCACTCGTTGTCTAAAGACCGTCTCTAACAAACTGAAAAAAAAAGCCAGTGAAAATTTGTCTCTAATCATTGATGAAACAGACAGATATTAAAAAAGGTGCGAATTAAGGTTTATAGAGAAAATGTCAGAAATGTGTGTACACAAAGTTGAAAATTAATTTTGTTTGTAAAACAAAAGTACATATGTTTTAACATTTTAGTATTTGTACCGTTAAAAATAATTTGTTTCTTTTCATCGCCAAATTGACAAATGTTAGAATAGTATTCTGATATATGTCTATTTTGGTAGAAACAGTTGAAACTGAATATTTTTCATAATCAGTTTATTTTGAAATTAAAATTTTAGGCGAATTAATACTAACCATCTATTCTCCTAAAGAATTGAAAAAAGCACGTAAGAAAAATGACTGTTTTTCATCAACCACGTTTCGAACAGCTAGCTATAAATTTCAGAGATTTGAAAATATGCTCCGCAGATTTGTTTATAGGATTCAAATCTATAAACCATTGTATTTCCTCAAGCGTGTCGCAATTGCGTCATAACATTGGCGTCATTATGACGTCATTGACCTATGGAGACAATCAATTAATTGTGTGTTTTAGGGAAACATATAACACATATTTACAAAAATAAAACTTAAAATATTAAAAATAAAAAAAAAATTAGTAAAATTTTAGAAAAGATATCATGAACAAATCCGTTACTATGGCAACGGAGGACGCGCCAATCACCAAATCTGTTTTACCTTGAGTATAAAGTCAGATAAATCTTAAAAAAAGTTACGAAGTTTGGAAACTGTTGCTTTAATCTTATCAAAGTAATCTACAATTGAAATCAGCGTGTACGCTTTATTCCCTACCCCATCTCCCTATTCTCCGTCTAAGATAGGGTTGAAATAAACTCTTCAATGAAAGTGTCAAATATATAACGAATTATAGTATTTTTGAAGCTACAGTTTTAAGAATTTTTTTTCTTCCAAACTCTTTTTGGTTAACTGTTAGAAAAACTATGAGAAGCAAATTTGTTTTTAAGCTCGCACAGTCATTATTTTTGATACTCAAAATTGTGTCCCGAATGAGTTCAAGTTTAATTATTGCTTTGAACGAAACCCGTAATTTAAATATTTCTGAGAACATGCCAATATCTTTTCTTTAATTGTTCACGATTTATACAGCTATTTTCGTAACTAAATGTTTCTGACTGAAAAAAGCTTGTTCACTCTGAAAATGCATGTTAATATCAAAACTTGTAAATGAAAGGCCGATGCTAAAAAAAAACAAAACAAAACAAAAGCTGGAAATCTTGTAAAAAAAACATGTGACCAAATCATGTTTCAAAAGAAACGGCATATCGGATCTATGGTCTGATAAATATAAACTTTCGAGACTGTACCCTCTGAACTTATAAAGGCTGTGTACGAAATGCCGTGTAACACGTAGGATCAGTAAATATTTTTAAATTAACTTGTCATAGGGCTGATATGATATGTTGGATTCGGCATTAGGTACACAGCTTCTGAGCATGAATAAATGAATGGATTTCCTGTTGGCCTTTTGCCTGATGAGTCCCACCAAAGTTGTTAGAGTGGACTGGTTAGAAACCTTAGCAAACTACAAATTAAGTTTACAAGGTTTCTTTGTTTCATGTTGTGTGCACTGTCACGGTTAGGATCTTTCGTTCTCGGTGTGATGTTTCATTTATATCTCAACGCCTTTTTGTTATTTGTGCATGGTCAACATCATATTTCAATATGGAAAAGGAGAACAAAAACATGTAACAAAGAAAATTATCAAGTTTTCAACCAGTCGACTCTACTAACTTTGATCCTACTGAGGACGAAACAGCTGTCTACGGTTGCAGATTCTGGTTTACTCCGAACTCCTAATCTTATTGGTTCACTGATAATTAATTTTTACGTAGTTTATTTCTGGTAGGTCTTTAAAGATCCCACGTTTTATGAAACATTTCGTACACGGTCTTCTGTATATATAATTATCGCAACTGCACGCTTTTTTTTATAGGAACGGCAACTTTATAAGAACAATGAAGCTCAGATTGAGCAAAAATTAAGAACAATTTAAGAACAAGCTCGGGCTGAGGCTGAAAAAAAAGTGAAAATGTTTCTTGTTGAAATTTTACTGAATCTTGTAAGATCGTTTGGCAACAAAACATAATTGACCACTGCAGCCTGTGGGCGAGGACTGCGAGAGAGGACAAATTGACAGTGGTCATATAAATGTACATGCAGAGATCTCCTCAAACTACAGACGATCAGCTTTGCTTTCAATGCCTTGTCTTTTTGTTTCGATTTCAAATCATTTCAAACCGCTCACAGAAATAAGAACAAATTAAGAACAAATCGAGGCTGAAGCAGTCAAAAAATTAAGAACATTGAGCCTCGGCAAAATTTACTGATTCGTATAAAAAAAAGCGTGTAAGTCTTTAGAAGTAGGACTGGAACGAGTCACTTAAAATAATTCATAGTTGGTTGCTCTTTGGTGTAATAGCCACAATTGGATTTGGTGTAGAGTACTAATAAACCTTTTCCAATGGCTTTACTGTTTCTGATTGTAATAAGTGCATTAAAATAATTGTTTTTAACTCGACTTGTCTTCCATGTCTTTTATTAGATAAATTATATTTTTACTAATCTTGGTCATTTCTAACTGGTTATCCGCCATGGTTCTTCTGGTGCTCCTAGTTCTCGTGGCTCTTCTGGTTCTCCTGCTGCTCCTGCTTCTTGTGGTTCTTCTGGTTAATTCTCCTGGTTCTTTTGGTTCTCCTGTTTCTTGATGTTCTCCTGGTTCTTGCAGTTCTCCTGGTTCTCCTGGTTCTTGTGGTTCTCCTGGTTCTCCGGGTTCTTGCAGTTCTCCTCTGGTTCTTGTGGTTCTCCTGGTTCTCCTACTTCTTGTTGGTCTCCTGGTTCTCTTGGTTCGTGTGGTTCTTGTGGTTCTCCTGCTTCTTGTTCTTCTCCTGGTTCTTGCAGTTCTCCTGGTTCTCCTGGTTCTTGTGGTTCTCCTGGTTCTTGTGGTTCTCCTGGTTCTTGTGGTTCTCCTGGTTCTCCGGGTTCTTGCAGTTCTCGAGCTTCTGGTTCTCCAGGTTCTCCTGGTTCTTGTGGTTCTCCTGGTTCTCTTGGCTCTTGTGGTTCTCCTGGCTGTCTTATGCGTGGTTCTTTTCCTTTTCTAATTCTTGTGGTTCTCCTGGTTTTTTTAGTTCCTCTGGTTCTTGTAGTTTCCGCGGTTGTTGTGGTTTTCCTAGTTGTTGTGGATCTCGTGGTTCTAGTGGTTTGGCTGGATAATGTTGTTATTCTGTTTTCGTGCTTCTTCTGGGTCCCGTGGTTCCTTTAGTTCTCTTGTTTTTCCTGGGATCCCGTGGTTCTTCTTGCTCTTGTGGTTCTTCTGCTTTTTCTGGTTCCCGTGGTTTTTCTGGATCCCGTGGTTCTTCTGGTTCCCGTTTTCATCTTGTTTTTGTGGTTGTTGTGGTTCCAGTGGTTCTTCTGGTTCTTGTGGTACTAGTAATTCTTCTGTTCTTCGTTTTTCTTCTTGTTTTTATAGTTCTTGTGGTTCGCGTAGTTTTTCTGTTTTTTCTGGTTCTCGTGGTTGTTCTGACTCTGTAGTTTCACTAACAAACAAGCCATCTAGCAAATTAAAAGTAAATCCCGACGTATCATGCACTACTACTGAACGAAAACGCTAGCATGTCAGAACTAAACTTTGACGTCTCAGTACTACTGAACGAAGACGCGCGCGTGTGAGAACTAAAGTTGACGTTTTGCTGGTGAACAAGGGAGCTAGCAAGTAAGAACTTAACCCTGACGTTTTATTCCTAAACAAAGCAGCTGTCAAGTCAGAACTAAATCCTGACCTTTTACTACTAAACAAGGCAGTGAGCATTTCAAAGCTTAAATCCTGACGTTTTGCCACTAAACAAAGCAGATAGC
The DNA here is from genome assembly GCA_025331005.2 of Zoanthus gigantus. Taxonomy (NCBI): domain Eukaryota; kingdom Metazoa; phylum Cnidaria; class Anthozoa; order Zoantharia; family Zoanthidae; genus Zoanthus; species Zoanthus gigantus. Next base: position 6,033 of record JAOBBB020028350.1, on the reverse strand, counting down.
ATGTCAGAAATAAACTTCGACGTTTTACTACTAAACAAGGCAGCTAGCATGTCAAAGCTAAATTTTGACGTTTTATTACCAAACAAAGCGGCTGGCATCTCAAAGCTAAATCCTGACGGTTTACAACTAACCAAAGCAGCTACCATGTTAAAACTAAACTTTGACGTTTTACTACTAAACAAAGCAGCTATCATGTCAAAGCCAAATCCTGACGTTTTACTACTAGAAAGCAAAACAGCTAGCATGTCAAAGCTAAATCCTGACATTTTACTACTAAAAAGGGCAGCTAGCATGTCAAAGCTTAATCCTGATGTTTTACTACTAAACAAAGCAGCTGGAATGTCAGAAATAAACTTTGACGTTTTACTACTAAAGAAAGCAGCTATCGTGTCAAAGCTAAACCTGACGTTTTACTATTAAACAAAGCAGCTAGTATGTCAAAACTAAACTTTGACGTTTTACTACTAAACAAAGCACCTAGCATGTCAGAGCTAAACTTTGACGTTTTACTTCTAAACAAACCAGCTAGCATGTCAGAGCTAAACTTTGACGTTTTACTACTAAACAAAGCAGCTACCATGTGAAATCTAAATCCTGAGGTTTTACTAGTAAACAATGCAGCTAGCATGTCAGAGCTAAACGCTGACGTTTTACTACTAAACAAGGCAGCTACCATGTGAAATCTAAATCCTGAGGTTTTACTAGTAAACAATGCAGCTAGCATGTCAAAGTTAAATCCTGACGTTTTACCACTAAACAATGCAACTAGCATGTCAGAGCTAAACGCTGACGTTTTACTACTAAACAAGACAGGTAGCATGTCAGAACTAAACCCTGACTTTCTACTACTATACTAAACAAAGCAGCTAGAATGTCAGATCTAAATCCTGATCTTTAACTACTAAACTAAGCAGCTAGCATGTGAAAATTAAACCCTGACGTTTTACTACTAAAGAAAGGAGCTGTCGTGTGAGAACTAAACCCTGACCGTTTACTACTAAACTAAGCAACTAGCAAGTCTAAACTAAACCTTGACATTTTACTACTAAACAATGCAGCTAGCATGTCAGAGCTAAGCCCTGACCTTTTACTACTAAACAAAGAAGCTAGCATGTTCTAAAGGGTTGTAAGTTGGAATTGGATTAGGGCGATTTTTCCGCAAAGGGTATCGGTATAGGGTATCAGACGGCAATTTTTGAACTGTTTTGAAAAAACCGTTAATTTTCGTCGGATCGGAGTTTTTATGGCGGTTTTTTGCATAGTGCAAATTTAGGCAGTTCAAGGTTTACATCGATACCAGTCCCGAGGGTATATCAGTACCATCTGTATTTGCAGAGTTCTAAAGGTTTGAAAGTTGCCCTGTGATTTGGGCGATTTTTGCGCAAATTGCTAAGGTTAGGACATTGGCCGGAATCTGCAATTTTTGTACTGTTTTGGAAAAACCGCTAATTCTCGTCGGATCGGAGTTTTTGGTAGCGGTTTTTTCCATAGCGCAAAACTAGGATTTTCAGGCTTTACTTCCATACCAGTTAGGCATATGTAATATCTGTATTTGCAGAGTTCCAAAGGTTTGAAATTTGGCCTCGGATTTGGGCGATTTTTGCGCAAATTGCTTAGGTAGCTACCTTAATGCTCGTTGGATTGGAGTTTTTCGTTGCGGTTTTTTTGCACAGCGGAAATCTAGGATGTTCAGGCTTTACATCGATACAAGTTAGGCCGATATGTCTAGCCTGACTGTCATTATCTATTTTTTACTTAATGTGAAATCTATTTAAGGTGACCCATATCAATAAGACTTGGCTTCTTTTGGGTTTCCTTGCCACTTTTCAATCATGTATTTATGGAAATTTATCAGTTGCATAGGCAAAAATCAATAAACTGAAACTGAACTGAACTGAAACTAAAGTTTTTGAATAGTAAATGCACAGTGGAACTTGAAGGTTGAATAAAAAAGCTTTAATATTGGTTATGAAAACATTAGTTTTGGTTCGGATGTAACGTTTTATCAGTCTGCCGAAGAGATAACGACTTGTTTATTATCTGAACCGAGTTGAAACCCAATACTTCGGTCTTGTGCTTGTGCTTATTTGAACCAGCTTTGTACTTGCAAATAAAACGTTGTTGTTTATATGGCATATTCACCAATTCAAGCTTCATTTCACTTCAATCTCAGTCGGTGGTAATGTTTGTATGAAAACACGAAAGCAATTTATTCTCTGCTTCTAGAAGGCAACATATTTACCCTTGATTAGGGGACTTTGTCGACAAAATCTTGTCCGAGGGTGGGAAAAGGGTCTCACAAAAAAAAGAAAAAAAAAAAAGGGTAATCCCCGTGGGTTCCCCGATTCCCCCTCATGGTGCAATCTATTGACAGTTGCATTATTATTACACCTATGGTATTCTGTTCTAGAGGAAGGTAGATGTTATTGAAATCCATTTCATACGCACAGGCTTGGTGCTCATCAGAAATACGTGACCAGTGGAAACGAACAAGATTTTGATGTCACAAGGATCATAACCCATCAAATGTACCAAAGACCTATAAGATATGCAAACGATATTGCTCTTCTAAAATTAAGTCGACCAGCAATACTCAATAACAAAGTGAATCTTGTGTGTTTGGGAAAAACGGACTACCGTCGCTCGCTTGAGGGCAAAACTTGTTTTATTACTGGTTGGGGAAGCACACGGTATAGAAGTTCGGCTACGATTTTGATGGAGGTAAGTGAGACAGCAACGGATGCGGAGGGGATATGTGGGGGGGGGAGTACCTTGTGTAGTTCGCCTTTTCCAATGTCAGCACTGTGGTGAACGCTTTGGAGCCCTCTATTTTGGGATTGTGTGCGTACACTAAATATATTTGAAAGAGGACATATTCAAGCTCATGAGGCCATTTTCAACGGTAAATCCATTTTTCAGAGGCTACCGAGGTTTGGATCGATTAACATTTTAACAATGTCTGTTTATAACTCTACTGATTTTCCAGTAAGATTTATGTTATTCGCTATAGTGCTTGCTTTGCTGAACCAGCTAGATGCATGGCAATGGCAAGGAAACATGTCTACAAAACATTAGTAATAAGCTAAAATAATGGTGTAAATTGAAAGATAAAACTTTTAACCCGTGATCGGAATGCTATTAGCCGTGTGCTACATAATGTAATTACTAATTGTAACTCCATTTGTTTTATAAAACGAATATCTAATATTGTTTTTATTTTAATTATGAAATGTTTGATTATTTCATTTTTGGTAAGAGATCAAGAATTTGCTTTTTGCCACTAATGTAGGCATCGGTGCCAGTCAAGTCTCGGCAGAGTTGTAACGTTGCATATCCAGGAAAGATTCACGATTCCATGATCTGTGCTGGGTTCGACCGTGGGGGAGTGGATAGTTGTCAGGGAGATTCTGGGGGTCCATTCGTTTGTGAATTCAATGGAAAATGGTGGCTGGAGGGAGTAACGAGTTGGGGATACGGCTGCGCCCGACCAGGTAAAACTTAACCCTTTTTCTGTATTAATATTAACAGAACAATCGTCAGTCGAGACATAGTCTATCAGACCTTTAAATGCACGTGAAAACGAACACTTTACTGATATTAAAATTGGTATTACGCTTGCAACCGAAGTCGAGAGCTTTCTTGATATACTACAACATTATTTGACCAAATCTGATTACTGAGGCCGCACAAATCGAAGCTTATGTGGCATATTGACAGGAAAATGCAATTAAAAGCCTACATTTTTTTAAAAAGTTTTTATTTCTATTTTTTCAAATAGATTAAAGGATATTAGATAGTCCACAATAGCTGCTCACATATTTGAAACATTAAGAAATGCCAGACCGCAATACTACCTTGTGGGCGGGCGTGGTTGGCGCAGTTGGTAAATTCTCCGCCTTCCGATCACAAGGTCCCCAGTTCGATCCCTGGCTCTGCCAAGATTTGAATTGATTTGTGCGACTTTCTTTCCCGCCTAAGCTAACTCAGCCTTCCATCCTTCCGGGGTAGGTAAATGAGTACCAGCGTCTGCTGGGCGCTAAAGTTGTGTCCCCGGTTTGACTCGGTAGCACTACTCAATCCAAGTAACTCATATGTTATTAAATATGAAGGGTCTTAACGATTACAGAACGATTACTTAACTTTCCATACTTCTTTAATACCTGACAACTAGAACCAACTACTCACTAAATGAAAACCTATTGATCTATATTCTACTGACACTTGACACGCCTACTATGACGTCACAACACTAACCTGCGATGGATTAATGTCCCGCCCAGGGAGAGTTAATGACTCTCATTCGCTTAACACTACAGAAACAGGAGATAAGCGCCGGCTTCATGGGCCACTTGGCTCGTAAAGGATTTATTTAGCTTTAGCTCTTTTCAAGTGCTTGAGTTCTTTTAAGTCTCCCGATAGAACAGAAAGAGTACAATTCTGCTTTCACTCATATTTTACGCAGTACCTCTTGATCTACATAAACAACCTACAAGAATTATTCCATTGCAACTGTATAATCCATAAAACTACGCTCAACGAACAGAAAAACTCAACAGCTAAGGATCGTGAACTTTTAAATTTTAAAATACTTTTAGAAAATTTCACATGCGACAATCTTTTATTTAATTAAAAGGTTTTCAGTTTACAGGAGCATCCGTTAGAACTCACTTCCTACAAGCTTAAGTTGACAATTTGTTTTTCTGCTTCTGCCCGCACACGCTTTTTTTTATAAGAACAACAATATAAGAACAATGAGGCTCAGATTGTCCGAAACTTAAGAACAATTTAAGAACAAGCTCATGCTGAGGTTGAAAAAAAGGAAAAATGTTTCTAGCTAAAACCATTTACTGAATCTTGTAAAATCGTTGGGTAACAAAAAAAATTGACCCCTTCAGGCTGTGGGCGAGGACTGCGCGAAAGGACAAAATGCACAGTAGTCAGTAGTCTTTGATAAATGTACAGAGATCTCCTCAAATTACAGACAATCAGCATTGTTTTTCAATGCCTTTTCTTTTTCTTTAGATTTCAAACTGCTCACAAAAATAAGAACAAATTAAGAACAAATTGAGGCTGAAGCAGCCAAAAATTAAAAAAAAAAGGAGAGTCAGCAAAAATTACTGGTTCTTATAAAAAAGCGTGTAACCCTGAACGTTTGAAATGAGAATCAGCTCTACAATGAGCTAAACTATGTTGCTAAGTGCACATGCTCCGATCAATATGCTTCAAAATTTCGATAACCAATAGGTTTCTCTCTTATTGGACTTGTAATAAATATGCAAACTTTAAGTATTAAAAATCACGGTTTTTTGTCTTCATTGCAGGGAAATATGGCGTGTACGCAAATGTACGAAAATTGAATGATTGGGTGCTGGCAAGAATGGCCGAAAGTGCATGAACATTGGGGCAAACGAGTGCGGGCTACATCGTACCTTATTTTCGACCATGGGTCTACTAAATTACCTAAAATAATAAAAGAGGGTCTCTAAAAATAAGCTGTTTGCATTCTTTATGGTACTTTAAAAATGAGGGATAAATCTTGAATCATAATTGTCCGCCTCACCCAATAAATATTGGTATAAGTTCTGTTGTCGTAAATTGTAACAAATGTAGTTAATCGTAATAACGGTTGTCGTTAATTGTAATACTTGTCGAGAATTGTAACAAATCTTATCGCAAATACCAATAATCGAAATATCGAAATTATAAATTAAAAAAAGAATAGGCTTAAGTGATCCCTAATTATGGGTATATTTATATTTTTTGAATAAGTGTAAGGCGACAGTGGCAATCTTGCCGCATACAACACAAGGAATTTAACAAACCAGTTAGGTCTTTCTTACAAATTAAATAATTCCTCTCGATATTTTAATAGGTAGAACAAGCAGGGCTGCAATTCAATACTTAAAGACGTTTTTGAGCAATTGACAACGATTTGAGTAATGAGAAGGCATTTTTAAGGGAGGGAAAGGGGGTTTCCAAATCACCAAAAGCTGTTTGGTCACTGATAAGTGAGGTTCCTCTAAACATTGAAAC
>JAOBBB020028260.1:0-15258 GCA_025331005.2 Zoanthus gigantus | reverse complement strand
CGTTGAAAAATATTTTCCATTAAAAAATACCAGTGTTTCGCTATAAAAATATCCCTATGCAAAAAAACACCTGTTTCAATGATTCGCTGTTTCGCCGTTTCGCTGTTTAGCACAGCCCCTTCCCGAGCGTGAGAAGATCTACAAAAAATATAATCGAGCAAGGAGCATCCTAGTAAATATGTCAACTAGTAGTGGAGTATTGTCTTTTACTTTGAGTGCTGGTGGGCTTGGTACAGGATTGAGTGGAGTCGGTCTTCCTGTAGCGGTAAACCTTGGTGCATTGGGGGGTATTTGTGCTGTCGTGAGTGTTATCACTGGGGGATTAGTGAAAAGTATTTAAAAGAATGTCACAAAGCATGAAAAGACTGTATCGGTTTGTAAAGCAAAGCTGAACACGATCAAAGATATTGTCTCGAACGCTCTTGATGATGACAAAATAAATGCCGAAGAATTTCATTTGATAAATTCAGAAGTTGAAAAATACAATGAAATGAAAAGATCCATCAAGAAAAAGTACTAAAGCAAAGCTAAAAACGAAGGTTACAAAGGTCCGAACCCTGAACAAATTAAGAAGATGGAGGATCAGATCCGCGCTGATATGTTGAAAAAACTAACAACAGCGCGAAAAGCGTAGAGTGCACAATAAGATGCAACTGTTTCAGTGCAGCTCCATACAATAATGATGAAGAAAGACCACCACCCCACAACCCAAATATAGATGCATGCAGCAACCAAGGTTATCTAGTTGGGTTAAAGGGTGTGTTATAGTAATAAAAAAATGTATCGTATAGGTGATTATTGGTCTCTTGAATTTTCAGCCTCACATCTTGACTCTTTTCTAGATGATTTGGAAATGCATGCTGATAAAGATGATCTGAGAAAAATTTTATTTTCCATCGATCGTTACATACTGGGTCGGGGACCGCATGGGGTACGCTCCGAGTTCATCGATAGAAAAAATGAAATATTCGAAGCTTTCAAAAAATTTGTAGAATTACTTCCGGATGAAGAATGAGTTTAAAGTTAAGATTCTATTAGTGTAAACGCTAATAGAAACAATGAAAAATTTAAAGAACGGTATCCTCATGCTGACTTATCTAAATTCAAGTACACAGATTGGGATGATGATGTGTATTTCAAATCTAAGAATGCTGGGTTAATACAGGTTTTTGATAAATTTGGGTGCAATAATTATTATTACACTGATGAGATTAAAAAAAGCTTTGGGTCATCCTGCGATCGGGGGTATGAATGTGGAACCACACCATGCAGCTCCAAAAATTAATCTCTCGAATTTCCCTCAAGAATTGATGTTGAATTTAAAACCTAAATTACCTGTTCCAACTCTCGGTCATGTAGATAAACCTCAAACTTTTGATTTCCCAAACCTCGAAATATTTGTCACACCTAAAGATTCCTTCAAGATGAAGTTCCGAGATGTCTTCACGGACACGGTGAAGATGGCTGAATTCTCCTGACATGAACTACTGGCCACAGCAACTGAACTTTGCAGTCTGGTGTGCAACAACTGGGTGAGGGATAAGCTCAAAGATGTTGTTTGAGGATGGCAAGTGAAATCATTTCTATGGTTTCACGTGTATTTCACAATCAGAAGAATCTAACACGAACTTGGTGGAATACAGAGTTCTGTAGCATTGCCTGGTGATAGTGCATTTGATCAGAAGAATAATACATGTGATATTCCATCCTATAAAAGATTGTGCAACGAGTTTGGAGTTTCTCATAGTACAGATTTTCGATTTCATGAGGGAATGAATCATGGTTTGGGTAACATATCTATTTATTACTCTAATTGGGGATATGGTAAGACTGAAGTTCCTTATCCTGGAAAATACAAGCTCAGTGATGAAGGTGGGAATGCGAGTGATGGTAACTTGATTCACTACATCACGAATCAATCTTCTGAAAATCAGTATAAACACTTTGTAGTTCCTTTATCTTACGGATTGACTAAATCTGGACAAGCTAGGATCAATTCAATCAATCGATCGAAGCTTTTGTATATTGCATTTTAGGTGCTCAGGTCAATGTTCGAAGCTCAATACTCGGAAACTCTGGAAGTGCACAAGAGGTCAGACGTTAATTTTTTGTGCTCATGGAAGATGCAGTGAAGCAACCAGACCAAATCCGTCCAGAGATTTCAACTTGCTGTCCAGGAAGCGAAAGTTAAATTGGATTTGGCTATATCTCCAGGGACATGGTTGATGCCTTCAAGGGGGGTTATCAATACAGAATCAACAGTTCGGTATAACAACAAGATGAAACGCGTCACTCCTAATATGAAACTTGGGGTAAATTCAGATGTCAATGCTAATGGTACTGTTAGTGTTGGAATCGAGCATAATCTTGGGGTTAGCAAAGTTAAGTAACCATATTCTTCGCATGTTTCCACAATTAAGCATGAAAATCACGTCAAAAGTGGCGAGGATAAAGATTTAATGGATAGGTATACACCAACACCCAAGAGCACAACTTCAAAACAGGAATTGAACTTAATCGTGATCACGATAGCTGCGGCTGGAGTAGCGTGGTTCCTTTTCCGTTAGGAAAGATTTGTACTTTCTTGTAACGTGAAACGCGTTACGAATATTCCTTAAATATTTACACGGTAATATCCGCTTGAGTAATTGAGACAATTTCTCTGATGATATTTTTGATAGTGATGTCTGAGATTTTTGCTTTCTTGGCGAAATTAGTTTTTGTGATACCGATTTGCTTATATAATCCTGTTTTAAGCATGAATAAAAAAGATGATTGCAGCAGCCGTCGACTGGGGATTACTGCGTTTGAGAAGTTTTGATGAATTTTCTAATATTTGAGTCAATTTTAGAATACGGTTGTAGTGAGAAGGATCAACCCCAGTCAATTTCATAATCCATGGTAAAAGTTTCTCGGGGGTTATGCTGTCAGAACGAGATTTGGGGAAAGCTTTCATATACATTAAAATACCATGACCCATGTCCTTCTTTTTGATATTAAACAAATCTCTTATATATTTAGTGGTGCGAAACTCTTGGTAAGTGTAAAGCAAGCAAGCAGCTATGACAGCATTTCGATATTTACCGCGAAAGAAATTTTTTCCTTCCATCTTCTGAATATGTTCGTACTTACCCTCCACGATATCTATCATCATGGGTGAAATATCGATATGATAAGTCTCGAACACCTTACGGATACCTTTGGGTTTGGATTGTTGGTTATGCCACCTGCTGATGTCACACCAAGCTTGTTCGAAATCTAGAGTTTCAATCACAACACCACACATTGTGCAAACATGTTGCCTAGAGTCGTCTATATATGTACTTACATGCTTGCAAACGTGTTTCTGGGTTCTGAAAATCCTCAATAGTTTGTCTATAATCCATATTCTTTATCTAAGATTGTTCTTTTTTATATCCCATTTCTATGAGTTTTCTTTCGTTCTTAGTCTCGACAACTCTGTTTCCGCCAACCACGATGACATTCTTTTGAACATTAAGACATTCTATTTTCGCAATTTCATGTCTACATATTACTCCACACAATTCTAGATGTTTCTCTGTCTTCTTTGAATAGAATGATCCTATACACCTTGAACAGTACTCACGTCCTACCTTTACTTCGTTTATACTGAGAAGAAACCCCGACCCGAAAACCTTTGTTAAATGTCTTCAAATGCTATAAATGCACTTAGAACGAAGAAACAAACACGCATTCAAGGTAAGGAAACTTTATTTCTGTCATTTGTAAAACAATTTTTCGATATATTTTAAAACAAATATTTTCCCATACAAAGTCTTATTAACCGTCATAATCATTTCAAATATCACACAAATTTAGCTTGGGCTGCCTGTGATCCCCACTGTCATTTTTGGCGTGTGCTGACAAAATCAGCTCGGGCCTGGTACAAAATAACAGAACAGGTGTCGCGTCAAAATGGAGAAAAGCGAAAACAGTAAAAAATGGAGACTGGATTAATTTTTCCTCTATTCAAAGGAAAAAAATTGTTTAAAATGGGAGACAATGATAGAGTAACAACTGCAAGGTTAGTGAAAAACATAGATACAAAATCGCGACTCAATATGGTAGTAGTTTTGAAACCCAAACTAGCACACTCCCGGTTGAGATCATCTCAATCATGCCGCTTTGTCATCGTAAATCAATTTATTGCTTTAAACGCCTGTTATATTGATACATACCGGGTTCCACTCTGTGTACATCAGCGGTATTCTGGAACATGGAAGAATTTTGCGAGTAAATAAGGCCTTAATAAAATATCTTTCGATGATGTTCAAAATAAACTGATAGACTTTATTTTATGTATATTAACATTAATTATATTCTAATTGGAAAATTAGAGGTTGTCTGAAGTTCCGCTTTCAGTTGCACCCCAGCACGTAAATTATGCCACTATCTGTTGTCTTATATTTGATTATTTTAATTTTTCAACACTTTACGGTTGTGTTTTCGTTTTCTATTTAACAACTCTTGGTTTGCCTATAAAAGCTCTATAAAACTATATAAATATTGAACTCCACCAAGTTCTGAAATTGATTTCAGAAAAGTTAAAACTATATATATATATATCCTAACTCTTCTTTATAAAATATTAAATAATTGTTTAGTATTAAGAAAGAATATTTAACTTGAGAAATGTTTTCTGGGCATTATATAAGAAGAAAATTATATACATATAAATTTATCCAGGGCAACTTAAACAATAACATACACTGAACTGTCTAAATTAAAATAAATGGGATGCTGCATCAGTGTTTCTACAGAAACAGTTGTAAATAGATTTGTAAATTATCTACACCGTAGAAAAATGGATAAAAGACTGAAGTTTCAGACTAAAGTCCTTCGTCAGAGTGAGTGTGACTAGGAGATGAATAGTGAGGTGGTTATATAGTTAGACAAAGATAGATAATGTAATGAGATAGGTATGTGGGAAAACAAAAGGGAATAAAAGGATAAAGATGAGTGAGAAAAAATATGTAAAGAGACAAAAGCTTCAGAAACGACAGATAGTTAATTAAATCTCTAAATTAAATTAAATTAAATCTCGACAAAAACTCTAAAAAAAACTCTAAATCTCAACAAAAACTCTAAATCTCGACAAAAACTCTAAATCTCAACAAAAACTCTAAAAAAAATCTCTAAATTAAATCTCGACAAAAGCATTTAATAAAAAAATTATTAATAATAGAGGGTTGTGATACTTGAAATCAGATAAAGTAAGAAAATAGTTTATAGATTTATTTTGGAACTTACTTCTTGTTGTAATTTAAGGTTACATTAGAACCATTAAACAAAACATTTGTAATTTAATGATGCACAATAGACATAGCTTTCTCAGGCGACATTTCTGTGCATACTGGAAGAAGTGCTTCTTGATTGGTTGAGGGTCAGGATCAGCTTTATTTGGGTGTTTTTCATTGGTTAAAACTCATCATCATCATCATCATCATCGTATTCGGTTTTACATCCATTTTACATGCTGGCATGCGTTGGAGGGTTTTTAGAAGATTGACTTCCAAGCTAACCTATCTCTTGCCAGGTCTTTGCTAACTCTTTTTTTTCTCAAATCCATCCTTATCACTTCTTCCCATGTTTTCTTTGTTTCGTGTATTCATGCATGTTTTTCAATGCAATTTAAAATATTTTAGGCAGAATTTTCAAACTATTTAAAAAACATAAAGTCTTGGCCATAAAATGTAGACATTCCGGAGTCAGCTCAGTCAGTAAAAATTTGGTCTTATGTGGAAATACCTTCTCTCTTCTCTCCGGCTCATAATACATTATGTCTAAGAATGTTTCTACAATATTTGAAGCAAAAATAATAAAAAAGCATAAAGTCTTGGCCAAAACTTTAGACATTCCTAATGCAAGAGTGCATATATACATTCATCTATTTTGGTTTTTGATGGAAATAACCTCTCCTTCATTATCCTTGCTGTGATCATCCGTTAGTATAATTAGTATTTAATAAATTTAATTTGTATTACTTGAATGGTATATGGCTGACAGTAATTGTGGAGAAACATAAAGATTTTAAATTATATATTAATAATTTTATAATTTTACTATTTTGATATATCAAATGAATGTTTTTTATGTAAATTATGTTGTTGTTTTAGTTTCATAAAATTGTTTTGTCATTTCGCAGTTCAGTGGTGACCAATGAGAAAGAGCTTCCAGATGCTATTCGGGCCACAGCTGTTGCAATCAACCTTTGCCTTGCAAACAAATTTTCTAAAGCTCGATCCAAACTTGAACCCTGGTATGCAGTATGACTTTGTTATTACCAGTCTCCTCAATAATCCATAGAATGAAACTCAGTTCAATTAATATATTAATTATCATTCTTACTATTAAAAATCTTACATACCTATAACACTTTAATTATAATTTTTTTGATTACAATTTTTAGTTTCGTCATCATCATCATCATCATCATCATCATCATCATTATCATCATCATCCATCTTCGTTTACCATCCCTATTTTCCCACTCCTGGGGTTGGACGTAATATGAGTTGCCTTCACTGTTTTCTATCCTCTGACATATCTTCTGTGATGTTTAGCTTCCTTATGTCTTCTTCCAATACTTTACTTCTGACCAGGTCTTCTTTGGCCTACCTACTGGCCTTCTACGTTCCATAGGCACTTCCAGCACCATCGATTTCCTAAGTGTGCTATTCTGTTATATGTACATGACCAAACCATCTCAACCTCATTTTCTTTAATCTATGTTCAAGGTTCTCCACCCCACATCTTCTTCTGACCTCTTCATTTGTAATCCTGTCTTGTTTCCTTTAAATCTTTCTGTTAGTACCCAAGTTTCCACAGCACATACAGCAATGCAGACCTCACACACACTCCCCCTGGATGGGACACTAATCTATCGCAGGTTAGCTCCCAGTAGGTGCTGGTACTCATTTACCTAATCCGGAAGGATGGAAAGCTGAGAAGTAGTTTATATTAGGCGGAAAAGAAGATCGTACAAGTATTCAAATCTCAGCAGAGCTGGGATCGAACTGGGGACCTTGTGATCAGAAAGCAGAGATATTACTAACTCTGCCAACCATGCACGCCCTAGATAACGAAAGCTGTCGAGTATTTCCAGACTATCTTCGCCCACCTCCAAAATCACAACTCCCCTCACACATGTTGGACATCTAAAGTTATTTCCTGCTGTTCTCAGATTTCTGAGCCCCGAGCATCTCTGGTGGTATCACCTTTCACAACATTGACTCCATATTGAGTTTGCTCCAACTCCTTTGCCACAAACCCCACATGGGTATTTCCCCCTTTGTGGCCTAACAGCAGGTTCTTTACCCATCACTATCAGCTTGGTATTATTATTTACGTTTACCTAGTTTAATCCCATAGTTTCCATCTCTCTTTTCCATGCGCCAAATTTCTTAACTGCCTCCTCTTCTGACTCAGCTGTTATCACTAGGTCATCACTGTACAACAAGTCCCATAATCCTTCACCTCTTGCTTCTCTGGTTGCCTCCTGCATAAATTACCATTAGTTTATAAAACATTATTCAGCAGTTATTAATAATTTTGACCTATACTACCATGGAAATGAAATTTAAAACACTAAACTATACAGTTACTTAACTAGTTTTTTTTCCTTTACTGCTGGCCCAATGTATTATAAAATTAATAAAACATATAGATCTGGCGAGAAAAACATTCTTAAACAGCCCAGACTCATGGTCCTTTGGAACTCCATAGAGGAAACTCTAAATCTGATAGACTGAAACAAATCAAAAGTAATATCCAAGAAAATCTGATGAGGGAGTAGTGGCATTCAGATATTGATTACCATATACTGTAGCATAATGTGATTTGTTTTAGGCTCTCTCTGTTTATTTTGTTTTTTGCTGACGTCTGTTTCATCATCATCCAATTTTGATCCGGGTTTTATCCCCGTAAATGGGGATGACAGGATATTTACCCCACTCTAACAGCAATCTCATGAACTCCCACTCTCCATCTCGCTTGATTCAAAGCATCCTCCTTCTCCAAACCATTAACACTCTTGCTTTCCTTATATCCACTTGCATCTTCCAGTATATATATTGATTTTCCTATAATTTTATTTTCCAATGTAAGTTTTTGTGCCAGTCAGTAATTACATTTAATAATCATTTTCCTAAACTGGCTCCCTGACTAGCAAGTTTTTTAGTTATTTCAGGAAGCCAGTACCATTTTTATTATATTTGTTTATTAATTTTTTAAAATTATCATGATAATTAATTGTAATTTAGTTTTGAATGTACAAATAAAGTATCTTGCTCTCAAAGATAACATAGTTGCTTTTTTACTGGTAGTTAGTTTCTAAAAATGTTTTATATTTTAAAAAGTTATGTTTTATATTTTAAAAAATTATTATTGCATTTTTATTTACTAAATAGATGAAGGTAAAATGTATCACTTTAATTTTGATATTTCATGTAGAAAGAGTTTATTGATGCATAAATATTTTTTTATTATTCTTCATTTGTGGAATGAGTTGTTATGTTCTCTGTGTGCTTAAGGGCCAGTGAGTCCATGTACCATGCTCTCGGTTATGGAACAATAAGTTTTATTCAAGCAGTTTTAACATTTGAACAGGTATGCTTACTGCAAAGAGTTCTCTAGACTATTAAATAATCCTACATAGGATCTTAAAAAGGGCACTGTTTCCAATATAGGTCAATTCAAGAATTTATATTATTTTTACTTAAAATATTATATAAGTTAACTTTGTGGCATTTTTAAAACCATGCAGAAAAAACAATGTAATTTCCTCTGACAGGCTGATAGGCATGGGGGGTTTGGATGAGCATCCCCTCCCCTCCCCCCCCACCACACACACACACACAAAGGTAATCACAAAGAATGATCATGGGCAAATAAAGTACTGTCTGAAACAGTTATTAACAGAATGTGTTTCTAATTTAATTTGTATCCCTCTCAAAATGCATGAAATGCCATTTCAGAGGGTTAAATCTTCAAACTTTCCTGGAATCCCTAGCAGGCTTGCGTTTTCAGTGCTTAATTGTCCTGCAATTCAACAAATGAACCCCCCAGACAAAAAACAGCCTATGGGCCTATCTGAACTTTCTTATTATTGAATACCAGACTGAATTAAAAATGAAATTAAAACTTTTCTTGGACAAGTATATATTATATAAAAAAAATAATATATATTACATAAAACCTTACAAACTTTCTGTGTTGTTATTAGATTACATTTAATTTGTTTCTAATTCACAGAAAACCACCTAAACCAATAAATTATATGCCCTTCTTTTGACCCCTAGCTGTTTTGAATTTTTTCCTGTCAGCTTCACATTGTGCAGTTTCTCGTACCAGTTCCTATATATGCATCCAGCAACATCTCTATCTTTATATATTACATAAAACCTTACAAACTTTCTGCATTGTTATTAGATTATATTTAATTTGTTTCCGATTTGCAGAAAACCTGAATTTAAAACTAAAACAATTATGCCCTTTCTTTGTCACCAGTGTTTTGAAATTTTTTCTGTCAGCCTCATGTTAGGTAATTGTTTTTGGTATCAGATCCCATGCATCCAGCAATTCAAAAGTGACCAGTCTATCCTTGTTATTTATTGTCAATATTTTATAGTTAAAATCATCATCATTCTCATTTAGTGTCTGCATTTTCACATCTAGGGTGGGGTTGAATGGGTGATGACCACCCTCCACATCTGTCAATCCTGCATCACATGCTGCTCCACTCCCAACAACAAGAGCATATCCTTCATTAGACAATCACTCAATTTTTCCTAGGCCTTCCTGCTGACCGTCACCCCCAACTCTTACCTCCCCCACCTCACCCAACACACCCCCCTCTTCCCTTTTTACATGTATGTGATGTCCAAACCATCTCAGTTTTCTCTGCTTCAACTTAACAGAAAGGTCTTCAACTCCACAGTCACATATCTTCCACCTCACTGCTAGACCCCTGTTACAAAAGTTATCTAGAATATTAACAGTTTATTCGTTTGCTCTGACTCAGCAAGATATAGAACAAGCATGTAACAGCATCAAGCAGGCTCTTGATGTATGTGACAGGTTAGTTTAAAAGTGAAAGCATAATGCTTCTTAGTGGGGTATGTCCTAAATAATAAACAACAAATACAGAAAACACATATATGTGCTAGTAGCTAACTTGAATCCACTCGTTAGTAGTGGGAGTTACTCTTTAAATCTGCCTACCAATAAAGAAGTGAGCCAAATTATGTTGTATAATTAGCAGTAACGATTCTGAGTTATTACAACTGAACTTTGAGATCCTCAGTTGTTAGAATAGTGAAAATCTTCTTATGATAGAGCACTGAAGATTCTCAGCTGATAGAACAATGAATATCCACATTGAAGAACAATGGAGATACATATTTGATAGAACACTGAAGAGTCTCAATTGTTAGGAAAAAGAAGATCCTCAATTGGTAGAGCAGTTAAGAATCTCATTTGGTAGAACAATGGTGATTTCCTCTTGACAGAAAACTGAAAATCCTTAGTTGACAGAACAGTAAAGATCCTCAGTTGTTATAGAACAATGAAGATCCTCATTTGTTAGAACAGGGAAGATCCTCAGTTACAACAACAAAGATCCTCAATTGTTAGAACAGTGAGAATCTCATTTGGTAGAACAATGGAGATTTTCACTTGACAGAACACTGAAGATCCTTAGCTGATAGAACAGTGAAGATCCTCAGTTGATAGAACAGGGAAGATCTTCAGTAAGATAGAGCAGTAGAAATCTTTACTTAGTAGAACACTGTTCTTAACTTGATAGAACAGTGAAGATTCTCAGTTGTTAGAACACAACTTTGAGATCCTCAGTTGTTCGAACAGTGAAGATCCTCACTTGATAGAACACTGAAGATCATCAGTTGATAGAACAATGAAGATCCTTGAGCATTTGATATGACAATGAACATCCTCAGTCAATAGAACAGTGAAGATGTTCATTTGTTAGAACAATGAAGATCCTCAATTATTAGAACAGTAAAGGTCTTCGTTTGAAAGATCGATGGAGATTATCACTTGATAGAACACTGAAGATCCTTAGCTGATAGAACACTGAAGATCCTCAATTGATTAAAAACTGAAGATCCTCAATTGATTAAAAACTGAAGATTATCAGTTTAATTATAAAACAATGAAGATCCTCATTTGATAGAACAATGGAGATTCTCATTTAGTAGAACAATGTATGGAGATTCTCATTTGATAGAACAGTAAAGATCCTCAGTTTTCAGAACCATGGAGATGCTCAGTTTTTAGAACAATGGAGATTTTCTCTTGATAGAATATTGGAGATTCTCACTTGATAGAACACTAAAGATCCTCAGTAATTGATATTTAACAATAATGATCCTCATTGATAGAAAAATGGAGATTCTCACTTGATAGAACACTAAAGATTATCAGGTGATCAATAGAACAATGAAGATGCTCAATTGATAGAAAAAAGAAGATCCTTATAAGTTGATAGAACAATGAAGACCCTCATTTGATAAAACAATGGAGATTTTCAGTTGATGAAACAATGAAAAATGTTTGTTAATTGATAGACTAGTGGAGACACTAAGTGTCTTCAGTTGATAGAAGAGGCATAGGTCCACATTTTGTGAAACATTGGAGTTCCCAACCTAATAAAATGAAGATTCATTTTGATCCTGTCTAGATTTAACAGTTGAGTTTCTGAGCGTACCTAGTGAGGATGATTTTCAGTTTTAAGATAGAAGGGTAAAGATTTTCTGTTAGTTAAAAAGTATAAATTTTCAGAGAAATCTGTGTGAAGTTTAGATTCTCATTCTTTATAACAGTGCAAATATGCAGCTATAGCTGATGGAACACTGAAGATTGTTAGCTGATTGAACAGTAAAAAAAAACAATGCCAATATAAAACTGAAATAACCTTTCACTGAGCTGATAAAACATTTGAATTCCCCAAATCATAGTTCTAACAAAGAAGATGTTGCGTTCATAAAACATTGGAGATCCACAGCTAAAAGAACAACAATTATCCTTAGCCATGCAAGTAGAGCAATGTGGATCCTCAATTTAAAGACAGTGTTGGTGCTTATTTGATGTAGTAGTCATGGTGATTTTGATTAGATAGTAAAGTCATGGTAATCTTTGGTTGAGAAAATGATGTCAATCTTTAGTAATTTTTTGTGTAATATCCACACTTGTTGGTTATATTATGTATTCAAACAACAGATTAGTTTGTTAGGATATTTACTCTTCTATGTGTTGCTGTAGGTACAGACATAAGCAGTCGTGGTCGGAATCTCTTAGTCAGTTTTTCTGGAATCCTTCTTTTGATAATTTGTCAGAGGGTGAGTATATTCGAATCAAATTATTCCACGTTGTACTTTTTTGCATGTTTAAATTTTTTGAATAGTGTGCCATTACTTGGTTCTTTTTTTGTGTGTTACTGGACACTTTATAAATCTTTTTTTAGTATATATACACTATATCTAAATGTATATTAATTGGTTATATTTGTACATATTATTGTTAGTCTAGTTTCTGTTTGTTGGTGAATATTTATAAATATTAGTTCCTGCTTGACCCAGCTGCTTAGCTCAATTAGTTTCTAATACTTCTAAGCAGCTGTGCTCTTTTAACTTGCAAATACTTAATAAATAATTTTATTCTGAAATATCTTCTGAGAGCAATATATATAAGTTACTGTTGTAAAAAAAGTATAAGCCTGCGGCTTCTTTTTGTCTACTGTCTCACCATTACAGATACACCATTCATATCTTTTATTACTATATTAAGTGTATCTAAGTATGTGTCTTGGAAAAAACTCATACCATTGGCTGTTTCAGGTCAGCCGTTGGCATTTGTTAATTTCTATTAAACAAGTTAATGGTAACCCTATTGTATTATTTATTTGTTTAGTGATATAACTTCCAGTGTAAATAATTATATTTTATGCATACATAAACATATTGTATCTGTAAATGGTCTATTTAATACCAATAAAAAATTTTTTAATGGACAGTTTGGCATGATCAGTTTTTGCTTGAAAAAGAGTAAAAAGGCTACAGCACTAGCTACTGTGCATTTTCTGATTGCAAAATTTTGGATGATGTGCTTATGTTAGAAGCTAACCAAATGCAAAGTTTTGCAATAGCATAGACCCTATATATGCTAGACCCTATGCCAAAATTGTGGTGATTTTAATATTCTTTTGTCCACATTCAAATTAGCCCTACTATATAGCTAGCCTCGTTTGTGGTAAGATATTCTTTTGAAAGTTTAACTCGAGAACAAGGCTAGTAGGCTGATTTGAATATAATGTAGACAAAATAATTTTAAAATTGCTGCCATAATGGCATAGGGTCTATGATAAGACAAACTCTTTTAGATGTAAAAATTTGGCTTTGATTTCCTTGTTTGATGATATCATTTGTGAGCAGGTGATTTCACCTTTTCCTGATTAATTTTGATTCAGTCGAGTAGTGCTGTAATTTCAGGGGTCAGGTATTGGCTAACCTTTAAATTTAGTTGCCATGAGATGGAAATCTAAGCTAGGTGATAAAAGCTTCTTGTTGAATTAAAAAACTGACGAAGTTTTCATAAAACCAGTCCATTTTGCAAGTCACCATTGAGAACACTGACATTCTTGACCACGAAAATTACAGCCGGAAGTTGATCTCTGCTCCCTTTTCAGTGTTACAAATTAGGATTTAAAAGAAAAGTTCTCCAACCTGTTTTAGACAGGGGTAATCTATCAAGTGAAACAACAAAATTCAGGTTGTTGTTCAAGATTTGGAGATAGTTTAAATTGGAAGATTTGTTTCAATATCATGCAGCTCAGAAACATTGGTATGAAATTTTATATACTAAGTAACGTAATGCCATATTGCCCTGAAATTTATTCTTAATATTCAGTTTCTCTGAAAAAATTTAACAATAACGTTGTGATTATCAGTTTATCTGCTAGTTGCCTGATGGTGAGCAGTTAATAAATTTTGTTGTAGTACTCAATTTTTAGTCGCATTGTTGACCAGAATGGTGCAGTTTTGAACTTAGCAAATGTTACTTTGCTTTTTATGCTTTTGCTTTGTTTTCAGAGGAAAGACATGCAGAGCTTTGTTATGCAGAGTGTTTGCTGCAGAGAGCTTTGTTAACTTTCATCCAGGTATGTTACAAAAATTTCACCCATTTTCTCATTAGCCAAATTCTTTACGAGCCGAGTGGCCCATGGAGCTGCTACTTATCTCCGGTTTCTGTAGTGTTAACAGCGGATGAGAGTTTTTGACTCCCCCTGAATGGGACACTAATCCATCACAGGTTAGCTCCCAGCAGACGCTGATACTTTACCTACCCTGGAATGATTGAAAGCTGAGTTAGCTTAGGTGGAACAGGGGCGGATCCAGGATTTTTAAGGGGGGGGGGCACTAAAGCTATATATCTGTCCTCACATAATAGACTTAAAATATTTAATCCCTCCATAACATTTCGACAGTGAAACGGAAATCGCACGATTGACAATGTATATATAATATGCATAGAAATCTGATTATCAATGATACGTTAAAGCGAAGCGAAACTCAAAGTTTGATCTCGGCGGACGTAATAGTGGTATTCAAGGAAGAGATCTTACCAACTGTGCCAGCCACGCCCATCTTTGTTAAGGAAGTGAACATTTAGAGACATTCCTCAATCTTTCTTGTAACTGCCTGTTGCAAGCAATAAAAAGAGATTTGAACTTCAGACACGTATTTGCATATGTTCAGTAAAAATTGTTCACTAAATGTTTTAAGATATAAAGCAAAATTTTGGTTTGAAACATAGTAGCAAATATTTTTGCGGAAAAAACTTTAAAATCCATTTGCTGTAATGAAGGAAACATTGTTAATTGTTACCTTACTTCTGAGGGTGTATATCCCCTACATGTACCATGGTGTTTCATCAGAATCCTTCACAAACCTCTACTCTTAGGGAATACAAATCATCTGTCCTCATGGTCATCTCGTCCAAGTCACGTTGCCCTACACATAGGATCTTTAACATCATTCCAGAAGGTTTTGAATGCAGTCAGATACCTGCATGTACCATGGTGTTTCATCAGAATCCTTCACAAACCCCTACTCTTAGGGAATACAAATCATCTGTCCCCACGGTGATCTCGTCCAAGTCACGTTGCCCTACACATAGGATCTTTAACATCATTCCAGAAGGTTTTGAATGCAGTCAGATACC
>JAOBBB020028193.1:0-15267 GCA_025331005.2 Zoanthus gigantus | reverse complement strand
CCCTCCTTCCGCTAGCTACGGCTGTGCTGATGATAGCAAATTATTTAGGATCGTTAATGCTCCTGAGGACATTTCGTCCTTTCAGGGTGACCTAGATAGGATCTCTAACTGGTGTGAGGAGAATAAAATGAAAGTCAATGTAAGGAAATGTAAAATTATGAAAATTACTAGAAAAAAGAATCCTTTCGTTAGGAAATATTACATAAATGGTCAAAGTCTGGAAAGTGTACATCTTTATAAGGACTTATGTTTGCTTACCAGCTCTGATTTATCATGGAATTCACATATAGATTCTATAACTGCTAGGGCTAACAATGTTCTTGCTTTGCTGAAAAGAACGTGTAAGGACTTTAAGGACATTTTACAGCAAGAACGCTTTACTGCAGTCTTGTTAGACCCTTATATACCGGAATATTCTTGTGAGACCTGGAATCCTCACACACAACGTAATATAAAGAAAGGCAATTCAGAGGAGGGCAACTAAGTTTATCCTAAAATCTAATGAGGATTATAATACTAGGTTAAATCAATTAGATTTACAAAGTTTATTTAACAGGAGATTTACGAGGGGATGTTGTGTTTTTAATTAATTTAATTAAAGGGCATTATAATATAAATATCTCCAACAAGGTTTCTTTCTCTAAAGATCGTAACTTAGATTATAATTTAAGAAATAATGACTCTTTTGGCCTTGTTGTACGTACAATGGAACTGATAGTTACCTTCGATAACGAGGTTATGTTTTGGCAGCGTTTGTTTGTGGGTTTGTTTGTTAATACCGTGCTTGGCAGAGATTTTTTTCCCTTTAAAGAGAAGGAAAACAAACCTCCGCACGGATCTGCTCGATAATCTATCAAGCTTGCGTGAACGTCAACGTCATCCAACGGCATGATGCTAACTTTAGGGGTGTTCAATTCTAACTCAAGATGATACCAATATTCTGCACCGTTTGTGCTTGTCCCCATTTTTAACGCTGTTATGGCAGAATTTTCATTTTCTGGCAATTTTAAGAGTGAGAATCACCGACGGAGTAAGGTATTTTCTCATTGCCGTTGTAAATACGTGCACGCTCGCGACGACAAAAAGAAGTCAGTATTAAAGGGGGGCATGTCTGCCTCTGGCGTAAACATTTTTTAAACTAAGGCGGTGATAGGTAGAAATATTTCCCTCTGAGATGTGCCCTGAAAACGATAGAAGGCTGATATGTTTATTGGGTTTTGCGAAAACTTCAT
The DNA here is from genome assembly GCA_025331005.2 of Zoanthus gigantus. NCBI lineage: Eukaryota > Metazoa > Cnidaria > Anthozoa > Zoantharia > Zoanthidae > Zoanthus > Zoanthus gigantus. The sequence continues at coordinate 14,035 of JAOBBB020028193.1, read as the reverse complement.
TAATGTCAATGAAAAGAAATGTCGAAATTTGTGTTGTTGCATATCGCTGTATTTGGTTTAGAAGAGTGAGTATTGTTGCATGATTTTTTTTTTGCCTGATTTGGGCTGCATGAATTTTTTCTACCGGATTTTTTTTGTGTGTGAATTTTTTTTGTTCTTTCTCCACCCCCTCCCCTCCCCCCTTTACTTTTCTAATGGTCCGTCCCTAAAGGGGATAGTATTTCACATATAAGGTAGCTTGATAGTTTCAATATTAATTTGCAAAAAGAAGCAAGTGATGGCACAAATAATAAGCAATTAAACAAGAAGAAAGTTAGGATAGCTACAAAATACCATGCAAGTCTATTGTTCATGATTTAACTACGTATTTAATGTATGAATGTGCCAACAGTTGGAGGGTATTCTGTAGTTAAGCTAAAGAGAATTAACACATGTTACATGAGAATTATAAATTATACATTATAAATAAAGGCATATTCACAATACTTCAAATTATGCAGTGATTGACTTTCAAACTCCTTTGAGTATGTCTAATATGATTATTAATTAAAAAATATCTTTCTAAAGTTTTCTTTTAAATTGTTTCTATTGGAAGCTTTTGTTTCTTAATCAATGGAAATTCAAATTTAAGCATACATTCAATTTCCAATAGTTATTTCTAACTCGAGGTAATGATTAAGTAGACAATTTAGTAATAACAAGTATTGACGCGGGAAAAGCGTCAAGTTGCTGGGCAAGGAAAGTTGAACGCTCAGACTGTCTACACTTAAAGTCAGTGGCGCGAGTTTGCATTTCGATTGGTCCAATTGCAATTCAGTAGCTGTAAAGCGCTTGTTCATTAGTTCCTGATCGACATGGAATTGGTTAACTTTTATGTACGATGCGTTTTATATTGAAAGCTAATTTGCTTTTTGCGCAATACATGTTCAGCTGCAAGAATCATCTAGGCTCAAAGAATGGCGGAAAAGATTATGAAAAATTGTACCCTTGAAACAATTGATACCATTATTACTATTTATTGGTACGTTACTACAAAGGAAAACAACGAAATTTGATCTTATTACTATGTATTATTATAGGTAATCGAATGAGGCCGATTAAAATTTCAAAAAAAATCTGTTCTTTTGGCCTAATTCGAATTACCCGTTAATTTCCCTACTACAGGGAGGGTAATTCTTTCATAATTAGGCCAAAAGACATAACATTTTTCGAAATTTTGACGAGGACTCATTCGATTACCATTTAATAATATAGCAGACAAATTATCCATAGTTCAGACCCTGGACTTTCGCATCCGGAGTCGCAAAATTGGTTTGTAAATACGAGATCTTGATTTTTGCTCGCATGACGATATACTTGCCATGGATAATTTGTAATTGCACAAGTGAAATTTCAAACTAAGGCCAATTAGAGATAAATCGAGGGCCGAATTCCGTCTATAATTTATCTGCTATATTACTAATTTAGTAACTATTTCACGGGTTTATGAATACCGCTCTAGTAGAGTGCGAATAAAATAGTCAATTCGTGAAACAGTAAAGTAGTAAAAAATAAAACAGAAAAGGAATTTGTTCAGTTTTGTTCTTTACACATGAATCAAAGATTTACTGAAAGCACTCAACTAGATATCGACTTGAGTACTACTGAAACTGGTAAAGTGTGAACTGGGATTGAGAAAATACACATTTAAGTTTCCATATTTTGTGAGCTAGGTAACGTTTTTCCATTCCTAACATAATATAACAGAAATGCAAATACTTAATTTATCGTTGAAATATTTCTCGCACAGCTCATAAATATTAATAGTGTTTGTTCTTTAATCATAAAAATCCAAAATCTATGGACTGGAAAGGATATAATGATTAAAAATGATTATTTAACATCTAGAAGGAACAGGAACGGAATGCGGCAAACATGAGTTCAAGGAAATCAGCTTCAAACGTTTGCTCATTGAAACTGATACGAGTAGTTTTCTCCATTCCAATAAACACTCAACTTTTTTGATAGTATATGATAAACAATATTTTACAAATAATGTTTAATTCAATGACTTTTTTCCTGTGAGTGTATTTTGATTGTGTGAATGCTGCAAGAGATTTTTGAGCGACTAAGTAGCATAGTTTGTAAATAAAATAATAAAAATAATATATTATAGAAATATTATTCTGTATTAATAATAAATGATAGGCTACAAACACTAAAAGTGTGCAACACTATCTAGTGTTTGTAATTCTATTGTTCACACCCTTAATGTCTGTACTCTAAATGCTTGTATGACTGTAACTAAGTCACAACTAATGACGTTTTAAATGTTAAACGTATAAATAACTTTGAAATGTAAACTCAATATCAAGAAATACTTAGTGAAGAAAGTTTACCCTTATATGGTAGGTAACTCTGACATATGTGTTTTAAGTTATGTCTGTGATTTTCCTAACTTGTTAACTGTAAAATTTGAAATTCAACGTTATAAATTTAAGGACCACATGTTTGTTTGCTATGCTGTGGTGTCTTAAAGATGAATACTGTATTGGAACATTACATGGTTCTCATAACTGATAATGTGAACTGATGATCTGTAGCAAGTAAGTCATTTTAAAACTACTTGCATGTACTGTCTTCACTTGTAATGTGTCTTATTAAACTCAACAATATTTGTAAATTATAAAGTACATGGAGATGTGACTGTTAGTTTGACAAATCATGTTGATGCTTGTAGTTCTTCAAAGTCAAGGGCCACATATTGTGTTGCTTTTGTTTTATTGGACATTCTCTTAAGGATTAACAATGTGTAAGTTTTATTAGCACATTGCTGGAGTATTTTTTGCTTGTTTTCTTGTGTTGCCTTTTGAAATGCAATGATATCAAGCAATGTTGGACTGTTGTCATGGAAGAGTATTACATCATCTTCAAAGGAGGCTAGTTCCAAGGTAAATATGCATCTTTGGGTGATATGAACAGTTTTTGTACATTTAGGGCAAAAGTACTCTCCATCCATAGTGATAACTTCGGTTTTACAGTGGTCACATGCATTGTAGTCTTCATAGTGGATGTTTTCAATGCTGGCTTGTACTTTGACAGTGGCGTCAATATTTAGATCATGAAGATCTTCAAGTTGCACTGTGGTGTGTGATTCATAACTGAGACGACGTCTGGTTGCAATCAAAGATGCTAGTGGTTGTGGATGTGTATGCCATTCAATAAGTTCTTTGGCTTCAGAATCGTTTTCGTCTGCATACTGAATTTTGTCACATGATATTGATAGTTCTGAGCCATATAACTTCACAAGGGAATTCTTTATGTAGACAGCAGAACCAATTTTAGGAATCATTGATTCTGCAGTATTAGCCCATAATGTCACTTTGATCTTGTTCTGGTAGTCACCTATTTCCAGTGATCGTCTTGAAACTGAACCTCCTTTAGAAGTAACAGTTGGTGTTACATCTTTGTCATAATCAATGATGACACCAAATGTGTTAACTCGTTTGTTGATGTACTTTGTCAGATCTGCGATTGCAAGGAATGTTGTGTTTGGTTCTTTGATTGACATTGGACTGATTTCTATTTGTGCTCCAGATGTTAGTGTCAAGTCGTAGGGCTTGTAATCTTGCTTGGTGTAGTGTGAAGGTGTTTTTCTAATGGATAAATTCATACACTTGTATGTTGTCCCAACAAAAATCTTGTTGTAGAAGAATGTTGCTACAGGGCCCCAAGCTATTAGTCTGCACCATGAATGACCATCTGTGACATCTGCTTGAAGTAACGGAGAGTTGTTTGGTATTTGTCTAAGTTCCTTGTTTGTTACTAGCAAATCAAAAGATGCGGTTTTTACTTCATCTGTTATGTCTGAAATTAATTAAGAAAATAAATATTCAATTAACATGGAGATGACATAATATGAAGTTTATATGTATGATAATTGTCAGATGGGACTACTCGACTGTGCAGAACATTCTGCACAATTGATCTGCATTTTTGTGATCTGTTTTGTGTTATGGTGGTCTCGATGTCATCCTCAATTTATTTAATAGTATTGATTGAGGAATAATATCAATACTGCTTCTTATTGCTATTTTCACATTAATTTTATCAGTTGAAACAATGCCAAATTAGCACCTTTCCACATCCTTAGCAATTGCATGCTATCATTCTTAAACATTGAATGTTAACTATTTTGGTACTAGTGTGTACATCAATAACAGTGGATTAGTTTATTTCACAATGTTATTACTCACCTTTTAAATATAATGTTTCTGAATCAGTATTGGGGTAACGTTGCATTTTGGTAGGTGTAGCAGGAGACTTTTCACCTGTGGTAAAATAATCATGATAATTAGATTCCAAGCAAGTAGAATTAAGAACCAGTGAAAAATCAGCATTGTAACTGAAAATGGTGATATGGTTATTGGTAGATAATCAGCTTGAAAGTTAAACTGAAGGTAATGGTATGTGGGTGATAAGGTAATATTGGATAGATTGGGTGATCAGTTTTGATATAATCCAGATTATGCACAAACCCTAAATACTTTGACTGAGCGGACATCCAGTTTAACTTGGTGTAGAAAATATTACATATTAATATAACACATTTGAGATACCTTCAACAGCAGTATTTTTGCGCTTGGATTGTGACATTGATGTTGATGGAGATGTTGTTTGTTTCCCTTGAAAAGAAAGGTGATCATATGTTTTAAGACTTAATCTTAAATAAACTAAAATGTTTCAAATCCATTTACAATTATAATAAATGTTTTAGTACATTGATTTTAAAAATATCAGACAAATGGGAATTGATTAACTTCAAGGATTGCCTCACATAATTTGTTTACATGTACCTTTAGCAGTGCCAGTTGTTTTGATATTAGGATCTTGGTTCTTTGGATTTGGGGAATCAATATTTTTTTCCTTGTCTGAAAGGTGATAAGATTACAATGACTGTAAACAGCTATATTTGTTTATTAGTATGATAATATGTCATTCAGATCTATTTATGCAGTGTTGCAGATCCAGTGATGATGAAAACATTTTCTTAAATACTGAATGTTTCTTAACAATCCTTCAATGTTTCTTAACATAGAACATCAAAAAACACACCCCCTCTTTAAAAAAGCTGGATACGCCCTCGTTGTGATAATATATTCAATATATCTACAAAGGTCCTGTGATTGTTGATTTTAGATCATTACTCCTATGAATGATAGTTGATGGCTATCGAAATTAAAAATACCTGGTACAAAACTGAGTTTGATGTCAAAACTTTCACCACACTGAGTACTGGTACATGTTGGTATTGTTTGGTGTCCTTTAGGAAAATGATAATATGGTGTTAATTGTGTGATGTACATTGTATGTACATGTAGATAATCTTCTTATTAAGTATAAAGAGGAGTTATGTAGATGTGTATCAGGGTAAAAGAGTTTTAAAATGATAGTGTCTCACTTGTATGATTTCAACTGCTACTCTTCCTAGTAGACTGTTACACCCCACATTTTTTAAACGTTTTTTTTGTACCACATGATGAGATTTTGATGGCATACTGTACTTCCGCTCGTAAAAATTGTCATGTGGTACATCTTAGCTGCCTGCAGCTTAAAAAACTTGGGGTGTAATGGTCTACGGGGAAGAGTAGTACAAGTATATTGTGTTCACCTTGGACAGTGGATGTTTCTGCTGGAGGCCTCCTAGGGGATTTGGCAGGAGTTTTTTTAACTGGAATAAAGTAAAAAATAAAAAAAATTACAACATAATATTAGTAAGTAACGTACCAGTAGACCAACTAATAAATGCAAAATGTTTGCTTGGTGAGCTTTTATGATTGCAGATGAATTCACAGTGTTATAATTAAGGTACAAGAAGATGAATGGATAATTTTCTGATTGTGCTGTATGTAACCTATGCTGTCCTTTTGACAATGCATTTAATGATTTCTTGAGGAAATGCTACTAAAATTGACTTTAGTATATGTAATTATACACTATTTGATATGATATCACCTATGTACAAAATTTTGCTGATATTTGAGGGTTCTTGCATATAAAGCGAGTAGTTCTCCTTAGAACATTGATTTGTGTATTTACTATGGAAACAGTACCTCTGGAACCAAGAGAACGCTTCTTATTTGGTGTAGATTCACAAGTGGACTTTGAAGATGGTGCTTTTGCTATAACAGCAAACAAGATGTGGGAGGGATCAGAACATCATAATAAAAATTTCCAAAAAAAAAATGGGGAAAAATTGGGTAATGTTTACCAAATCCAATATTTTTTCCAAAGGAATCCCAGTTTTCTTACAAAAATTATCCCAAATAATTGGGCGAGAAAAAAAAAGAAAAATTTGATGCATTGTTGAAAAAAAAATGGATTTGGTAACAACATAACCACTCAATTTTTTTCGCGTAGATAATTTTTTGGTGCATCATCACGTCAATATATATATATATATATATATATTATAACAATGTAAATATAATGAACTTACATTTGTCTTGCCATTTCTTTGACAGTCTGTTAAATGTAACACAGACAAAGCACTCAGTAATTATGTATCCTCAGAAGAGTTTTGTATAGTTTCATAGTAATCAATAACACTTTTGGAAGCAAATATTTTATTTGGCTCTAATTTGGTAAGAGAAATTCCTGATAGAGATGTTACTCTGCTCAATGCAACATATGCCATTCCAGGCTGAAATATTTTGTTGCTTAAATCTATTACACATCTTTGAAGTGTAAGGCCTTGTGACTTATGTATAGTTGTTGCCCATGACGGTCTTAATGGTAGTTGTGTTCTTTCCCATATTGTGTTATATTTGCCAAAAAATTTTACTGAAATTGGGAAAATGTCAAATGTTTGATTGGTACAAGAAGTGTGATCAAATTTTACTGTTATTGACAATGGTAATTGTCCATCACAATGTTTCTCTTTTTCCCAGTGAAATTGTGTTATTGTTCCAAGTGCACCATTTGTAAGACCTTGTAACACATTAATGTTTCTAATAAGCATAACTCTAGATCCTACTGCCAATGTTAGAATGTCAGATAGTCCTGATGATTTGGTATCATCAGGGTCAATAAGTGAATAAATATCATGAATATGATCATTGTCTTGTAGGGCTTGCTTGTTTAAGAGAGTATTAGATGCTCTAATTTGATGTGCAGTGTAACCTGTTTCAGTTTGCAATTTAATAGTCATGTCATTATTGTAGTCATCACATTGCTTGTTTGTTGGAAATAGTCTTAAAGCAGTATCAAAGCTGTTATCAAGCAAATGAACATTCACTCGTCTTAATAATTTTTGAATATTATCAGATGATGGATTTCCAAGCCTTACATTATTCAAAAGTTTTGCATAAGCGTTGTCGTTGGATTGCCTTTGGTTTGAGTGAAGTATCATGGTAGTAAAATTATCATTCCAAAGATGAATAAGATCATTGGGTGTTGGATAAAAAATAAAAGGTGCACAGACTGGTTTCAACTGGAAGAAGTCACCAACTGCAATAATATTCATGCCTGCAAATGGAACTTCTCCACTACTGAGCTTAATTTCTGATAACCTTAAGTGTATTTGCTTAAAAACTCTATAACTGACCATACTTATTTCATCTATTATGATAGTGTTTACATGTCTGAATAGTGTTCTTAATTCCTGCAATGATTCGCCACTTAGAGGAATGTATTCTTGTTGATATTTATGATCAACAGGTAATCTAAATGCTTTGTGAAGTGTCATACCATGTATATTATATGCTGCTACTCCTGTTGGAGCAGTTTTTATGACTGTTGGTAGTTCCGAGTTTGTACTTCTTAAGAGATATTCATAAATTACAGATATCAGTCTAGATTTTCCTGTTCCTGCACCACCAGTGATAAAAATGTGGTAAGGGGCTGATTTTGCTTCACCTTTATTAGGGCAGAATAGCTGTTGTTTTGTATAATTTGAAATAATATCAAAAATCTTCCTTTGATCTTTACTTAACTGTTCTAATGCACTGCCAAATTCAGAGTCAGTCATGGTATACATTGAGAGCACTTTCCACAAATGATTGTCACAATTTGGCTGGCTTTGCTGTTCTACAATTTCAGAAGGAATAATTGTTTCCGAGTCTATGTTGTTTTTAGAAATGATAGTCTGCCAATCCTCCTTATCATATGTTGACTCAGATTTGTTTGATTCATTTAAGTGTGTAGTATTTGATAATATAGTGTCTATGAGAGTGTCTGTGTTTTCTGACAAAACTATTCTTAACTGTTGAACAACTTTAGCAATATCATCTGTAAAATCTCCATATTCTTTATACTCTGGATCAAAACACTTCTGTTTGTTTATGAAAGCTTCTGCAGCACTTTTGTATGGTTTTAGTAAACAATTTTCATCATACCATGGTAAATACAGAAATAACAGTTTATAGTAATAATTATCACCATCACTTTCTGGAGTCATGTATTGTACTTTAAGACACACCGGTTTAGTTCGTTCCTTAAATATTTTGTTTCCTGCTTGAAAATGAAAGGACTTTTTTGATACTTTGTTACTTTGGACTGCATTGTAACAGGTTGCAAATCTTGCAAGACACATTGTTTGAAATAATGGATCTTTTGGTCTTTTTGAATAATAGTCAACAATATTGTTCACAAATATGTCAGGAGTATCTGGTGGTAGTTCAGAGAGCTCTTTTTTACTTTTTAAAACCTTGAATCTTTTATCTGGAGGTCTGCAGTTAAGAGTAATTGTGGTTCTGGATGAATATACTAAAGGCAAGCCAGTTATTCTAAAAGCAGCTTCTTGTGCACTAAGCTCACGCTGACTTAAAAATTTTGATCCTATTTTGCTCAGTTGCTGACGAAATGTAAAGTTACCTTGTTTTATTTGACATAAAATATCTTGTATTGACTGACGGAGACGCATTGGTTCAGCTTTACAAACATATGAGCATACATAGGATGCAATACCATAACTGCAACCAACAAACTGAATATCCATATTGGCTTGCCAAAATTTCAAGACAGCTGGATTATAAGCATTGACCCAAATATCAGAACTTTCTCTTTTTGTTTCGTAAAAATTAGCTGTAGTTTGTGGATTAACATAAGGCTTGAGTGTAGTTGCATTACAAGGTTTTCTTGGAAATTTGAAACGACAAACTCTTGATTTCTTTTGACAAGTATTTGTGTGCTTATGAATTTGAAGTTTTGTAACTAAATCTTTAAGTTCATTTTCATTTTCAGGTGGTATACATGTACTTACATATCTATCTAAAAATTCAGGTAACTGTTTTTGTCCTTTAGCTGTTTTTAAATCAGGCGCTCCTTTAATCCAAAAAAATATATGCAAGTGAGGACTTCCTCTAACTTGGAATTCAACTCTGACAAAGTGGTCCAAGATTTCACCAAGGGGGTTTAATTTTGACTTTAACACAAATTTAAAAAATGCTTTCCATCTATGGACAAAGTATTGTGCGACAAGGACAGGATTAGATCGTACGAGATCAATGTTTGACATGTGTGAGATATCTTCATTCAAATAATCAAGTTTGAGAAAATTGATAAGACCTTCCCAGTGATGGTCATCTGCACTTAATGTGAGAAACCATGTGGGGGGTCCTAAAGTTCTAAACTTTGCTAGAAGATCAAATAATATATTTTTCCAATAAGGTGCTGTTCCACGAATAACTTTAAGAAAAGAATATGAATTTTCATTTATAACAGGATTGTTACTCATGGTTTTGAGATCATCTAATGTTAATGAACTAGTCGAGTTAATGTTTGAATTTGGCAGTCTCATTCTCACAGCAATGGAAATCTGCTCTTGGAGCTTATGTTGTTCAAACACATTGACAGCCCAAAAGAGATATGATATATCTTTACGCCATCTACTATCTACAGACATGATTCTGTTTTGAAAATATGATAACACAGATAGCTTTACTTCTCTTTCTTGTTTTAATCCATTTTCTCCATTAGGAAACAACCAAGGAAAACACATTTCCTCTGCTTTCTGATGATTAAAAAGATTGATTGGTTGTGATTTGACTTTTGGTAGATTTATAACAGGAATACTTGTATCATTTCCACTAACATATCTATTGAGTGGTACTTCTGGTGTTACATAACTATTAGGTGTAAAACTTATGCTGTTGTGGAATGCAGATTCAAAGATACTGACATTACTTGTTGGACTAGATGATTCATACATGTGCTGAGATTCTTCTACATTACTTATAGATACATCATGATATAATTTGTTGTTTTTTGTCAGCCAAACCAGGCTATTTTGGATTCTTTTTCTTGAAACAATTTTTTCTAGACATATTTTGTGCTCTTGATTATTCTCATTTGATGACGAACTATTAGATTTTGTATTTTCAATTGCTATTATATTAAGATCAGAATTTGTAGGAAGTGTTTTATTTAACTCACAAATATCAACTGGAAAGTTAATAACCATTCCATCTTGAGCATACTGACTTCCAGCTGGAAGGCTAACAATTGTCATGAATGCATGAATTTGACTAATGAACCTTTTCTCCATGAAATTTAGGATTTTGAGGCAATTTGGGACACTCCCAACCTCTGTACTGTTCAAAAAACATCCAGGTGGTATCAAATGTTTCAAAAGTTGATGAAAGCATTTAGTACAAACATTTGCAACTTGGGAATTTATTCTCTTACAAATCAATCGATGTACATTCGATGATTGAGATAATTCAATTATTTTTGCTTTTTTATCAAAAAGAAGTTGATCACAAACATTGCAAAAATCCAACTGAGTAACATTTATTGCTTTCAAAAATTGGTTTAAAGCAGTTTTAAAATCATCACGTCCTTTCAAATATTTAGACGTTTTCTTTTGAATTGTAAATGATGCTTTGTTTGTTAATTTGGTTCCAGTAGACTTTTTGTTATTACATGTAATATGTTTTGTACTCAAGTCATTTTGAAGCGAATTGAGGGCACAATCATTATTGAAAGATGTTTTCATTTCTAATTTTAGCTTTTTTGTTTGTCTTTTCTTGTAATATTCTCTTTTTCTTTTTCTTAATTTGCTTTGTCTTGATGTATTAAGATCCAGTATTTGTTGTTTGTCTGTACTTTTGTTAGTCATAGCACTCAAGTTAATGACAGTATCATTGCATTGAACAGACGTTTCATCAATATATACCAAATGCGATTGTGATGCTACCTCAAACACAGTGTTGAATGATTCCAATGAACTTATACAGGGGACAAAGTGGTTAGGTTGCCACATTGATAGTTGATGAATAGCACTGCAGTTTGTCCACATGATGTTAATTTCATGATTTGGTAAAATGTTGATTCTAGGGAAAAGTGTGCGATTGAAAACATAACGTAAAAAGGAATTAGTTGGGATTCCTACCTTGGAGTCTGGATACAGTGATCTGACCTTACATTTAGTAACTGAAGCTAAGGCACAGATCTGCCATATCCCTACCCATGAATTAAGTGATAATGACTGACAAATGCAATGAATTAGGGCTTTTCTGCAATTATCTCTGATATTGAAATCAACATTATCAAATTCTGGTGAAATAGAACATGATGTTACAGCAATGAATGGTATTATAGAGTTATCAGTTACTCCAAATATATTTTGTTCATCAAGATACCAATCAGTATATTGAAGGAGTTCTATGATAGTGCGAACCCTTAGTTCTAAATGGTGTTTTTGTGTTCCAAATAAGAGTAAACTAAACGTTCGGAAGCTGCAATTTCCATCCCCAAATACATGTATAGGAAATAGGTCACTAGGGGCATCACTTGGATATATGGCTTGTGAAATTGCATCAATTATCAGGTTTTCATTTCGTAGACTCCTTGGTAGAGCATATATGTCTTGAAGTGAACCACCAATTATATGAGCAGTATTCTGCAAACGAGTTATACTGCGAGGAGTATCACTAGCAGCATTTTGCAAGTGCCTCAATAGAGTTTCCCAAATATCACCCTGTATATTATTCATCTCCTATCTCAACACACCTTGAACTGCTTTGGTTTTGGTTAGACATGACTCTCACCCTTCAAGAAAATAAAAAATACAGATATCATTTCATACAATGATGTACCGGTCAATTACAAAACTGCCCATCCCACCTCCCAGCGAACCCCAGGTCATTTGACTTTTTTGGAAAAACTTTGGTCAAATTCCCCACTATGTTGCCAGTTTAGACAGTCAAATGCCCCACCCATTAGAGCATCAAAGAGGGTCAAATCCTGCACCCTCCAGGCATGTTAAAGCAACTGTGCAAACTCTTTTCGATGTGTATAATATAACCATTTATTCAAATGCACATATTCAGTAATAAACAATTGGCCACCGTTTGGATTAAGATTTGTGTTAACTGCAATTTCAATGACAAATTACAGAGTGATCTGCTATATAAAAACACAACTGAAATATCCAAAAGTCTCCCAACACTATCTTTACACGAAGGTTCTTAATTTTTGGCGGTTTTGGAATTGACTGGTACATATTAAAAGAACATTAACATCATTTCAGTTGGATATCTAAACCAAGTAGCTATAACCTTCAACAAAGAACTTAAAAATAAATTCCCTTAAAAAATAAAATGTACTTATATAATAACTTACAGGATATCAGAAAGTGCTGTATGTCCACAACACTTCAAGAATGCTCCGAGTTCCTGAAAACACTGTTAATCTTTTTCAAATGCGTTGACCTGAAATTTGTTCGGCCGTAAATCAGGTTTTAACAAATATATGAAATATTAAAATATAGAGTTACCCCTTCCTGTATAAATATGAGATATTATACAAATTTCACTAAAAAGTGGCCTCGCATTTGATTTTCAATAAAATCTATGCGGAAAGTTCGATCGGATTTAAAAGAAAAGCCTTTTCTGGACAATGACGCAATAAGAATTTAAACCGCGTGGGTGGGCTTGTCCAGCCTTTGGTGAAAAGTTGTAAACAACTTTTAAAAGCCAAAATTTCTCTAAAAAATGGCTTTGCATTTGATTTTTAATAAAATCTATCGATCAGATCTAAAAGAAAAGCATTTTCTGGACAATGACGCAATAAGAATTTACCTACGATGGGCTTCAGTTTCAGCCTTTCCAACGTAAATATATCATTGAAAGATAACCATACCCATCATTCCAACTTACACCAGTCACAGCGGCTGATATTTTGAGCATTTTTGAGCACTATTCATAAGCATCTAAGCACAATTAAACTCACCTTGACGACTCAAACTCCTTTACTTCCTCCACCTACCGACTCCGCCCGAAATTGCGACTTCAATATGGCCAATCCACTGTATTATTGGGAGGGGGGTCAAATATATCTAAATTCAGGGTAACCCAAAAAATTCCGATCATAGTTTCGCCATCCAAAACAAATATACTGGGCCCTTAGGCCCAGCATAAAAACCGTGCTAACAGCAGGACTGAGAGTGACATTTTAGCCCCCTGACATTATCTCATCTTGCAATTCGTGCACGGATAAGATAAAAATGAGTTCTAACTCCCATTCAAAATTGTTGCTCTAAATCGAAATTGCTAAGTTCTGTAAATTATTATTATAATGAAAGCGTAATGCTTGTGGGATGTGGCTTAAATGATAATCATCAAGTAAAAATGCCACATGCGTGGTACTAGGTTACCTAAAGACACTAAAATTAGCAGCCATGGAAAATTTTTTCGACTGTTTGGGTTTCATCAGCAAACAAACAGGCTCAGATTCCCACAGAAGATAATAAGTAATAGGGAACCTCTTTTTTTCAAGGTTTCAAGGTTTATTATTAAAATAAAATGAATAGAAATATTACAATTTAGACTGACCTGCAGCAAAGTTTGTAGAGTCGAATGGTTAGGAAACTTGAGGACTTTCTTTGTTATATGTTTTTGTTCTCCTTTTCCCTATTGAAATATGACGTTGACAGTGAACAAAAACAAAAGCCTTTGAGATGTAAATGAGCAAATAGCCAATAGACTAATGAAGCATCACATCTAGAACAAAAGATCCTAACCGTGACCGTGCACACAACATGAAACAAAGAAAC
>JAOBBB020028128.1:0-15268 GCA_025331005.2 Zoanthus gigantus | reverse complement strand
TAAACGATTGTCAGGATTCAACCAATTTAGCATAGCTGAATAATAAAGCTTGTTAATATAGTATGTGTATTGTAAAACGTATTTTTGAAACGAACATGTATAAAACATTCAAGGTTTATTTGATAAAGAAGGTCCTGGATTTGTTTGAAAGGTCTTGGAAAGGACCTCGAATTTCACATCCAGTAAGTAGTGGCAACCCTGTTGATTATTTAAGGGTTAGTTACTGGATGTGAGTGGTTTGTTTACAAATACACCCACGCGCTGGCGATATAATGAAGCGAAGCGAAGCAGAGTACATTAACAACAATTTCAAGTTCGGTATATCATCAGCAAATATCGTCAGCAAGTATTTGTAAACAATCTACGAATTGAAAGTAACTAACCCTTTTAATATGCAATCAGAGTTCACTGCATTGCAAGGAGCGAGGCTTAAAGAACTTGAAGCAAGAGTTTGAACAAACAGAAATCTTTAAATTAAATGAGTACATAATTAAAATGGCATATTAATTTCAAAATAGAATAAAATAGTAATCACAAAAAGCTGTACATGAAAAAAGATTAAAAAGTAGAACTTTTAAAAATTAACGCGAAGATAATTTTCAGGAACAAGTAGTGAAGCATTCAGTGAAGTTTGTCAAAAGCTGAAATTAAATCGTAAAAGAAATGTTGCAAATACCTTGGTTTAGAATTTATCAGCATGTCCTTTGGGAAGTAAGTTCAATGTTTTAATAAAACAGAAGAACTCAAACAGTATTTTAAGTGTTTTCACACATCGTCATCCCCGATTTAGTACCGACCAAGAGTCGCCATCTTGAAGTGATCTTGTCAAAAAAGTCAGGAATCTGCATATTTTCGCTCCCAAGTGTTCCCCACCATAAAACAAACCCATTTCAATGACTGTAAACCAGGTATTCAGTAAATCTGGCAAAGGGTTGTATTCTATTTAAAATAATCAAACAGAAAAACTGATAAAAAATGTCGCAAACTTCTTCATCAAGAAAAAAAAATCGAGTGAAAAAAATTAATATAAACTAACTAATGAATAAAGAGAAGGGACAAGATCTTTATAAGCTTCACTATTTTTTATGGTAGATCAGTTAAGGGGCTAGGCTCTCTACCAACGTGGCCTTAGTGCCCATTTTAAGGCTTCAAGTTAGCTGCTATCACGTTTGTGCTATCTAAACTTGACAACCATTGAAATTTCAGATGCTTACAAAGTGCAGTATCTCAAACTTGTAGAACTACAACGTCAGAAACACTACTTTTACACGTTATCCTGCGTGGGTAGGAGGAAAGGAATACCAATGGTTTATCTCTCCGGTCTACAATACTTTCAGATCCTGATTACGTCATTGGGTTTAGTTGTTTTTATTCTTTAATTGTAAAAGTAACTATGTAAACAAATGACATTGTACCGTTTATTAAGAAGTCCATGTATGTATATATTGATGAATGTCCTTTTTCCCGAAAACCTTTATACGGGTGTCAGATTGTTACATTGTTGTTTCAAATAGTATTTTCTTAAAATATTTGCCACACCTCTTATTTGAATTGGTTAAGTCCACGATGTCTTGTAGTAGAAATCATTGGCTTGGTGTAATTTGAAAAGTAGATTGTAGTGGTGTGTTCATTGACGTTACTTTGCAACAGATGCAGGAAATGACTTATGTTTCTCTTATATTGATAAAATTTCTTTGTGTCCTTCAGTGTACATCAAGCAAGACACAAAGTATGCTTGGTAACCTGATACACAGCTTCGAGGCAACGGTATGAGAAACAATATTACTACGTTTTCGTGTTTCATTCAATTCAAATTTATGTTCTGATTCGATTTCAAAAACATCAGTTCTTTTAATATTATTTCGGTTCTGCTGAAATTATTTTTGATATTCCTTGTAAAATTTAATGCCATGTATTTGAGGTTTTTGTTTTGAGTTTGTTTCTTTCGTTGGCACTTTAATACCATGTTTAAAAACATTATGCTTTTTGTAGGGTGCAAAATCTTTGGAGGAGTTTGCGGATGGTATCAAGGTTTGTTCCCACATTTGTTGCATGGTGCTCACTACTCCTGGAATTCCTGGAAAACTCAAGGAATTTTGAAATTTTCTTCCAGGGCCCTGGAAAAGTCTTGGAAAAACAGATATTTCCCTGTACTCCTGAAATACTCCTGAAATTTTTTGGAAAAATATTTCATCAGTTTTATACACAAACCAAAACCTACAGAAACATTTGAATCTAATTGTGCTTTTTGTATTTTATGTAGACTCGATTTCAGTTGCTGCTACTGTGGAAGAAATGACTTGATATCGACTTGTTATCATTATTGTCTCCTTCACCATCATTAAATTATCATCACATCATCATTATAGTCTTCATAATCAACAACATAAACATGATCTTCATAACTTGATCATCTTGGATCGGGGCAAAATAACTGATTCTTTACCGTGAAGAACACCTGGGAACATGATCTTCATAACCTGATCATCTTGGATCGGGGCAAAATAACTGATTCTTTACCGTGATGAACTCCTGGGATTCTGTTATCATGTGTCAGTGAGCACCATGTTGCTGTCCATTATCTGTTGCTGCAGCTTTCGAGAATTAATTTTCGACATTTTGCTAGTTATAAAGAAAGAGGCACACTTCTTAGTGGTTGCTATATTTGACCCTCACTGTGAGGTTTTTAGATTTTTTTATAACGACAACAAAAACTTTATTGTGCCCTCAGAGAAGATTTACAAAATAGGTATTTAAATAAAAGATATACATGAAGATCAAGGGACTCGGCTACTTAAAAGTAGCTATCTTGATGTGTTCTTGTATTCCCAGTTGATGTTGTTGGAGCAACTGCTATTTCTTCTAAAGGAGATTTTTGCAAACAAGAAGAAACTTTTTGAACTAAACGCGATTCTTGAAACAAAGGTGTCAATTTCTTGGAATCAGGAATCGATAGCATTGTTGCCATCAGCATTGTAAAGACTCTTGAGTTAAGGGAAAATGTTTCTAGGAAATATTTGTGTTTATGCTACTAGAATCGGTGAACTGTTGTTTTTCATTTTGTTTCGTTTAATTAACTTTGAGTCATTTTGGCAGCATGGACCAGACAAACATCTGAACATGCCAAGAGATGGGACAGTGCATGAGTTGACAAGGAATGTAAGTGTTAATGTTAATCATCTTTCAAAGCAAGTTTAGGTTATCCTTAAATTTTTAGTTTTTATGTAAAATCATAATACCTAAACCAAAATTACATTTTCTTCTTTTTTCTTACAACGTCATTGTTTATATTTATGTTTTACAGACTCTGATTCTGATGGAGCAACTGCTGCCATTTGTTGAAACTGTGGGACACATGTTGGCTACTCAGCAAGGTTGGGTAGATCCTTAATTAGTGATAAGCATTTGAACGATCGTAGTTGTTATGATCGCCGTTTAAGTATCTGTACAAAACAATCCTGAAAAAAAGTTCAGGTTTCAACTGGATTCAACACTGTGACGTGTGCGATACAAGAAGCCGCTACCATGAAGCCAAAGCTGTCCGGATCAGGTCAATTTAAGCAGGTCCATCAATGCTACTCTTAGGTGAACAGCGATTGTTGTGATTCAGTTTGTATTAAGATTGTTAGCAAGAAATTTTGAACAACATTGATGGACCCACCAAAAGTTACATTCGCCCAACTGCTGGGGCTTCATTGGTCAGCTGATAATAGCACTGTGCACACCGACATCGCAGAGGTGAAATGTTGCTAAAAACTGCTGCAGTTTATACTTGATCACCATAATCATCAATATATTTAATCCAGCAGTGCGTATTAAGGTCTCGTTCTCTGTCAATTTAATCACTCTTTGTCTTTCTGTTGACGCTGCTTCTGACCTTTTGTCTTTAGTTACCTGCTTTGGTCAGTATTGTCTAGTCATTTAAAAGTAATAGTACTACTTCTAGTTTTCGTTATTTTATATAGAAGAGCAAGGAAACGCGTTCTTGTTGAGGGAACCAAAGCAGCTAACTCAGATTCCTGCTGAATACGTCAGTAAGTTGAGATTTTGTTTATCTCTTATAATTAATATTTTGTTGCATTTGGAATACTTATACTAGCTTTAAAGCACGAAAATGGCGCAAGTGAAACGAATTGGCCGTCTCCAAGTTGTGAGAATTTACAGTTTCATGAGAGAATTATAACTACATATTCGTGCTTTGTATATCGTCATTTTTCTGGTAAGTCAGAAAATAATAATTTTATCTATTCAAGGCATTAAGCACACCTACGAGGCTGTAACACGTACCCTAAACGCAGCAAGCGAGAGCATTAAGTTAACAGCTTTAGTCACACCGATCATTTGCCCACACATTCTAAACTTTGTGAGACAAATGAAGGTTCCCACCGAATTCAAAGCTCTCAATCTTGCAGACTTGTATAAAGCGCAAAGTGATCGCAACACAGATAAATTGACCAATTGAGAAACAAGGATATCATTAGAATTTTGTACAGCCGTTTTTGTGGTAGTTACAGGTGTAACATTAATACACGTAGCCGAAGGGGTCCGGGGGCATGCTCCCCTGGGAAACTTTTGATCTGAGATGCTCAGAAATGCTTTATTTTATTTTTTTTTTTTCTGGGAGCATTATTTCTCATTTTCTCCAAACAACTTTGTGTACATTTTGTAACCTGTTCAGTGGCCTGGGCTCAAATTTACATATTCAATATGGCGGCCATATTTCGACATTGCAGAGACTGTTGCGAAGCAATTGTTCCGTCATTCTGTTGTCTTCTAACAGACTATTCATTTCGACAACTAAAACCGAAAAAGGTCCATTGCAGAAGCAACTAACAGTCAATAGGTTTTACAGTTATTTACTCAGTCACTTGCCAATAATCTATAAATCAACTATTGATACGTCACCAATTATATTATTTTACTATTCAGCAATAAATTAGGCTCGATTACTAGCGCTGCTCGAGAAAATGAGCCCGCACTCATCCCCCCGAAGGACCGGCTGGTCGAGTGCGATTCAGCAAATCGTGTTACCGCCTGCAGATTTTTGTCTGACAAAGATTGTCTCATAAATTATCACACCAAACAAGAGTTGTCAAAATGGCGGGCGATATGTTTGGTTTTCGAGCGAGTTTTGGATTCCTTTAAATTTAAACTAAAGATTCTCAGCAAGAGGCACTACAAAACCTAGTTAAAGGTCAAGATGTGTTCGTTATTCAACCACCGGGGTCTGAGACAAGGTCAACGGCTCACGCGTCCAGCCTTCTCTTCGGGAGATCGATCAAAGACCGGACCCGGAGACGGCGGAGATAGAGTCTAGAAATAAAGTTTCAACTTTACAGTCGTAACTCAGTTCTCATTGAGGTTTTGGAAGTTCGAAGTAGAAAGGCTTTGTAAAGTTATGAAATTATTAGCTTTTGTATATATACTAACCCAGTGTTTATTTGGAGAATCTCTCTAAAATACCCGGAATTGTTTTACGTTAAGCTTACCCCAAATCTGAATTTAAATACCCGAGATATGACCTTTTCTCTTTTGAAGACTCGAATACTTAACAAGTTTAATACGCAGCTGACAAAGTTTAGTATAAACTGGACTTGTATTAGTTGTGACTTATAGAATACGTTCCAGTTATTTCTGTCAACAGAGCGTGTGTTAGGTGCACTAGGACTAAACCTGGAGGTGAAGGCAAGGGTGTACGAAGCTGCTCCACTCTCCGCATTGTTTCTTCTGAATAACTACCACTATATACTGAAAGCTTTGCAAAGGTGAGAGTGATGATGACCAAGTAATGAATATCATGTATGAAGACTATAATGATAATGTGATGATGATTTAATGATGGTGAAGGTGACAATAATGATAATGATAATGATGATGATAATTAACGTGATATTAATGATGATGAGAATGGTTATGAGGAGAAGGAGTAGCAACAGCAGTAGGAAAGTGACAGCGGAAGGAGAATTTTGAATGATGGTAAATTAATGGAAATATCATCAGTACTAAATGATATTTTAATGTCAACAAATAAAAAAAATATTTAAAAACTTTGAAAACAAATCGTTAATCTTTTTTAAAAAGTATTTTTATAGTCTGATTAAAGAATCTTTTTCAGGCCGTCATCTTATTTCCTTTGTCATGAATTGACAGCAATATGTTTGTAACCCAGATCTGGTCTCCTCGATTTGTTACGTGATGGCGGGATATCGGATGTTGAGAAGCAATATCAAGAGCTGGTGGGCGATCAGAAAAATATGTACCAGAAATGGTGAGCTTGTATATATTTAACCTTGGCTTTTACGTAAAGAAAATATTGCAAATGTAAACCCTTCTTTGACCACGCACAACCATATCACCTTTTCAAAACAATACCGCATCTTTATGACCTTTTTTTTGAATCGATTATTTTCTTGCGGCTTGCCATTTTTCTGTTTTCTGTGACCCGTTGTTGCGAATATTGATTTGTTCTGTTGTTGTTACAGCTGGAGTAAAGTGCTTCACTATTTGTTTGAAATGGACAAACCTATCTCCCTTCAAAAACTCTCTGCTGATGCCCCTCAGGGAGGGAAGGTACGTTGTAACAAATATCTCAGGGAGGGAAGGTTTGTTGTGACAAATACCTACCGGTTTTGATATCGAAAAGATGCCAGTGCTTCCAAAGCGCAATTTAACAGAACTGACGGCAAATTATGAATAAGGCTCGCTGACCGAATAACTCTTTGCATGTGTGCACAGAGGCCGTGGACCACGAACCAGAGAATAAATCTTCCGAGGAAATACGCGCGCAAAGCATAATGGGATATTGTTACACCGGAAGTACAAGTATTACTCAGTTCTTGAACGGACCGCGTCTTAAGTACTGTGATAAAATCCATTTCTACAATGCATTTGTCCTTTAGTTATGCTGTCATGCACAAAGCTTACTTATCAATTAAAGCTATCATTTAAACCGTATTTATATTAAGACTTTCATCGACTTTCATTTTCATTAGATTTTTAGATTTTTCTATAGTTTCATTTTATTTCAATAAAAAAAATCCTATATTCCATTCCTGTTCAGCGGGATTAGTGCGCTCTGGAGATATATCTAGTGGATAAAGTATCATAGCCTTGCTCGATGGAGGCTGTGGAAAATTGAATCTACATTGACTCCTTGTGTTATGACAAGTGTGTGATAGTAGAACTAAATTGCTATTGGTTGTCGTAAGATTTTTGTTACCTTGACTTGATTGATTTCAGTTAAAAGAGAAACAACGGCAGAACATAAAGGACAAGTTCAAGGTGAGTTTGATTTTAACCTCAATTTCAAATTATTTTATCTTATTCTTTCATAACCAGCTCGCTCGCCGGGAATAGTATGAAACGCCAAGATTAAAGTCTCGCAATTTAGTATTCAGTTGTTGTAAACTGTTTCAGCTTCACGAGTAGAAGTTGTATTTGTTTCTTTTTGGCCATTACTTATTCTCCTCTGCAGCACTCTCGGTACATGAACCTGTTGGTTCTTTGCAATTGACTGTAATATACCTCTGGTATTTGACAAGTATCTAAGTCTTCTCGTGCTGCACTCTATTTCAGTTATAACTTTTACCGAAATTATGTTGTTCACGATGAGTTAAACTTATGTTGTTACAGGACTAAGATTACCTTGAAGTTTAATTGCAAAATCGAATACACTCGAATGCATTGCACTGTGCCTCCCCAGGTTTTATTTTGTCATAATCATGCAGTTACAAAGCCCAGAAGCAAAACTGTTGGTAGTCAAGACGTGGTGTGAATGGTCATCTACAAATCCAGTTCACTCTCTTTTTTCTCTCAGCTTAGATTGTTGGAGCCCAGATGAAAGTTCCCGGTTAGAGTATTTATTAATCTATGGGCAGGGGTGATTTTGTGGCAATCCAGCAGTTAGGAGAGAATTTATGAAGATTTTTGTGTGATGTATCATCATCTCAACCTGCCAGCCTTTCTCTCATTCTTATACTGTACCTGGAAAACCACCGATTTTCTAATCATCCCTAACTGACTTCTTATGGCCCTTAAATGTACAAGCGAAACAAAAGGAGAGAACAGTGGAGGTAAACGAGCTGTATTTGACTTTTGCTCAAAGTAGAAGTATAATAATCTCAAAAGTATTATTTATCTCATAATCCATACAAATCACTATAATTGTAAATACGATTCAGTCGATGAACTAATACTAAGCTTGGGTTGCCTGTGGTTTTAATAGTTGTCTCTGTTCACTTTAAAGGGATAAAGATAGTGTTCTGAATTAGGCCTAGATAGATTAAACTTGGTTCACATTCACCTACAAAACTGTTTCATGAAGGTGAAACAGCATTGCGTAAGCATCGGGCTTTTACCATAACTTTTGTTTGTTTTTGGAGCCTGTTTGCTAGCTATATGCCATGTTTGTCAGCGCTGATTTTTATTTCTCGCTCATACAAGTTATTTAATATATGTTACACAGGAAAGCAATTAATTAAAAATAAAAGTAAATATATCTAGTTGAATGAAACTGATATAATTCATATTCTTCACTAAAATCAAGTGGACCAGGATGGCACAGGAGAATGACCAGTTTGAAAAGATGACAGTTGCAGTTGCGGCAGTTGCAGACATGCCACAAAATTTCTCTCTAAAAAAATGTTGTTAAATTTGTCTTTGTTGTAGTCCGTAATAATTTTTTTTTGCTTTTGTCTACAATTTTTTTTGATGAGTTACTACTCTTTTTTTCAGGCTCATGTTAGAAAATTTCTTTGTATTTCAAGACTTAAAGGTGAAATAAGGTTGGTATTGAATCCATTAAACTCCAATTATAAATCAGGTCAAAAAGTAATTTAGATGCTTTGTTTGAAAGAAGAATTAAAGGTCTGGACTGTTAAATGGGTTTCCTCATAGCCCAAGATCTTCTTTAAACAAACTAAACTGTTTACCGTAAATGAAAATAATTCTCAATGATTTACCCAATAGTTACAATTCTGCCACCTTATACAGTGCTCGACTTTATAAAAAAAACCCTCGGAGCCAGCTGGCTCCTAAGCTTTTATACTTGGTCGCCAGCGCGTAATAATACCTTGAAATCATGGTGGCTAGACTGGCGACCACAAGTGAAAAGTTAGTCGCCAAAGGACCAAATCGAGTCGCATTGGCGACCCCACAGGTCACAACATCGAGCCCTGTTATATGTAATCTGCATAGTATAGTTGGTGCAATTGGTAAGATACTGGTTTTGATTCCTGTTATTTTTTCTACCAAAGCTGAGGCAGCTTTCCATTCATTAGTGTTCAGTAAAGTAAAGCATCAGCTTCTGATGAGTGCTAACCTGCAATATAGATTAGTGACCAGTTCAAAGGTAGTCTAAGACACTAATCCATCTACAAAAACCTTACAGAAACCAAAGATAAGTACCGGCTCCAATGAGCCACAAAGTTCATAATGGAATTTAGTTTAAGAGCAGGTGTGTAGGACAGTTGGTAAGTGCACTGCCTTCTGTGCTGGAGGTCTCCAGTTCAATTCTCAATGACTCCAATGTCTGTTCCGACTTTTCTCTGAACTGTGTAGCTGTAGCTTTAAATACCCATAAAATGGAGCGCTGATAGAGGGAGGGGGTAAAGGGTGTACCATCGGCTTCCATTGATAACAGCTCAATGAACTGACGGCACTACTGACGTTAAATAAAGAAACCTTTACCTTTATTGTATCCTTTTTCACTCATCAAAAGTCATAATTACAAGATCTTTGTCAATAAAAGTTCCTGGTGTGTAAGTTTCTGAAGTGTAAGTTTTTATTAATTATAGGTTTGTCAGTTTCTTTGTATTTGTGTAATCATGGGTTTTGTAAGTTTGGCATAAGCATCATCATCACCATCATCATCATTTTTGTTTAACGTCCCTAGTTTCCCACTCCTGGGGTTGGACTTGATATGAGTTGCCTCGACTGTTTTCTATCCTCTGCCATGCTTAACTTCCGCATGTCCTCTTCCGCTACCTTACTCCAGGTCTTTTTTGGCTTACTAACTGGCCTTCTACCTTCTACCTCCAGCTCTATTTCTGTCCTAAGTATGCTATTCTCATCCCTAGGTTTTACATGACGAAACCATCAACCTTGTTTTCCTTAATCTATGTTCAAGGTTCTCAACCCCACATCTTCTTCAGACCTCTTCATTATTGATCCTGTCCTGCCATCTTACACTTGTTTCTCAGCATTCACAGCTAGCTAGCAGTCCTTCCAGTCTTTCCATTAGTGTCCAAGTTTCTGCAGCATACAGCAATGCAGGCCTCACACATGCACAGTAAACCTTTACTCTTTCTTCTAGTGGAATGCTATGGTTTACTAGCAAGCTCCCCTATTCCCTCCAGTCACTCCAAGCATAGGATATCTTATCCCTTATTGCTGATTCTACCCCTCCTCCACACGAAATAACATCACCAAGATAACAAAAGCCTACTCCACTATTTCTAGACTATCTTCTCAGTTCTCCCACCTCCAATCTCTGTCACACTGCCACAACTCCCCTCACACACGTTGGACATTTAACAACAACAACAACAACAATTTATTTATTTACCCCCATGTTCTCATGTACAAAGAAAAAAGATAATAACAAATCAGGGGCACTGGCCCCCTGAAATAACTAAAAAGCTAATCTGGTCAGGGGGCCATGGCATAAAGAAGTTGTAGTTTTATGTTATGGCGAAGCGGAGGTAAACATATATATTAAATAAAAAAGGAGAGAAAACAGAAACATACATATTACTTATAAAGAGCAAAGAGTGCTGGAGAAGCCAGTAAAGCTGTTAGTATTTCTTAGTCATTTCTTCTTTGTACGAATTCTTGAATTGTCCAAGATTCATTGATTTTAGGTGGTGATCAGTTGAGTTCCAAACCTTTTTTTTAGTACCATGAAAGCGTATGTTAATTAATACCGTAGTTTGTTTTTGATCTCGGTAAGTAATATGAATGTTTTAATTGCTACTGATCTTGTATTGTAATTGTGAATTCCACTGTTTGGAGTGAAAAAATTGTTAAATACTGGTCTACGGTAATAGCCAATTATGAAATTTGTACATAAAAACTGCTGTTTGAAAATTCACAAAATCACTTAGTTTAACGATATTGAGAGACTTAAATAAAGGACTTGTTATCTCCTGCTCTTCTCAGATTTCTGAGCCCTGCAGATCTCTGGTAGCACCACCTTTCACAACATTGGCACCATATTGAGTTTGTTCCAACTCCTTTGCCACAAACCCCACATGGATATCTTTTCCTTGGTTGCATAACAGTAAGTTCTTTACCCATCATCATCACCTTTAATCCCCAAGTTTCCATCTTTCTTCTGTACACCAAATTTTTTAACTGCCTCCTTCTGATTCAGCTGTTATCACAAGTCATTGGCGTACAACAAGTCCCATAATCTTTCACTACTTGCTGCTCCAGTTGCCTCCTGCATTACCAACACAAATAGCTGACCCTTATGTACTCCAGCTCCTATCCCAAACTCATCTGAAGTACCTGCTAGAGTCCCTGCCTTTGATCTTGCATTTTTATATAAGGCCATAACAAGTGCTATGAGATGCTCAGGCACTTTCTGATGTTTCAAGGCCCATCAAATTGCTTCCCTATGCATGCGATCAAAAGCCTTTTCTAAATCAACAAAGACAAGAAAAAGTTCTTTCTTCTTTGCTCCAAACTTTTCCTGCAACTGTCATAATACAAAAATTGGTCAACAATTGACTTATAGTTGGCTGGAATCCAAACTGTTTCTTGTGAATCTTCATATTATCTCTAAGCCGCTTGTAATGTAGTGACCCATTGCCAAATATGGTTTACCAAGTAAGGATTGCCATTTGAGTTAAAAATACATCGAGGGAAAGCGACTATTTTCATGTAACTTTGTTTTATTAATAATAAATACGATTAAACATTACAACTGGCGACGAGGTAAAACAACACAACAGCGCTGCCATGCCAGACAACGTTGGATCAAGCAATTTCTACACAAATCACCCTTCCGTCGTTTCCTTCGTTCGAAGTACATGCCGACAGCAATGCGGACCGCACTGGCGTAAATGGCTTACTTGTTTCGAGCGTTTACTCATTGCGGGTCTTGGAATAAACGACCCCACTCGAAAGAGAGTGCTTCTGCTCCACTATGCTGGATTTGAAGTCGATGAAATCTTCGATACGCTCAGCGACACGGGAACGAACTCCCAGTATGACGAAGCAGTGAACAAGCTCAATGAATACTTCTCGCCACAAACAAACACCGCCTACGAAGTCTACATGTTTCGACAGGCTAAACAACGAGATGGAGAATCCCTTGACACCTACCACACTCGCCTAAGACAACTTACCAAAACATATTGTTTTACCAACGTCGACAAAGAAATAGCAGAACACACAACACTCACCTGCACTTCTAATTCGCTTCGACGCCGTGTGCTGCGTGACTGGTCTTTGTTAAAGACCAGTCGAGCCCTTGAATTGAGCAAACATCAAGCGAGACAGGTAAAAAAACACGAAGCCGACATCAATTCATTACCATGGAGAAGAACAGCCAGTAAGACGGACAAACCGAGACAAAATCGGCCACAGCAAAATCTACACAAACCCCAACCACGTGCTTGTGGACGTCATGATGATACTCGCCAGAAACCGAGAAACAAAACAACACTTGCCGAAAACTGTGGTGGACCATTCCCACATGCCAAAAGTTGTCTGGCCAAGGGTCAAATTTGTAATTCCTGTGGTAAATCTAATCATTGGAGCTGTGTTTGTCGCTCGAAACTCAAACAGTCAACGACGAATATTTCTGCGAAGCCAGACGACAACAGCGATAGCAAAGATGCATATGTGTTTACCGTGATAAATCAAGGACAAATGCAACCACACTGCCAAGTCAACCTCAAAGGCCACAAAATTGAAAATAGTGATGATTGATTCTGGAGCTAATGTCAACCTGCTAGATGAAGCGACCTTCATGAAAATAAACGAACACTGTTCAAAGACATTGAAGCCGAGCAAACAGAAAAATTTTTGCATACGGATCAGTGACTCCATTGCCTCTTCTCGGAGCATTTTCATCTGAAATTCGTTGCCAGTCTTCCAGTCTAACCGCGCGACTTCATGTTGTAAAAGAGAATACAGGCAACCTAATGAGCTAGAAAACTGCCACAGAACTGGGTCTGATCACAATCTCTGTTAACAGCACCAATGTAGTTGCAAAAAACATCGGCTTTGAAACTCTACAAAAAGAGTTTCAATGTTTATTTGATGAAGTAAGAAAGGTAAAAGACAAAATTGTCAAGCTCCACATCGACCAGCATATAACCCCAAAACAACAACCACACCGCCGCAAGCTGTTCCATGTTAGGAAAGATGTAGAAAAAGAACTCCAGAGACTCGAAGACCTTGACATAATCGAAGAAGTCGAAGGACCAACACCCTGGGTCAGTCTATCGTCATGGTGCCGAAGCCTTCGGTTCAGGTTCGACTATGTGTTGACATGTGAGAAGCCAACAAAGCCATAAAGCGAGAGAAACACATCATGCCAACTATTGATGACCTTGTAGCTGACCTCAACGGAGCAACTGTCTTCTCCAAATTAGATCTATCATCAGGTTATCACCAATTTTGTTCTTGACCCTGAGTGCCGCCATATTACAACATTCTCTACACATGTTGGACTTAGACGATACAAACGCCTAATGTTTGGAGTCAATGCTGCCTCTGAAATTTTTCAAAACAAGATTGAGGAACTTTTTACTGGCCTACCTGGTTGCAAGAAATTCTCAGATGATATCGTATTTGGTGAAACCCAAAAATCACATGACCAAAATCTGTGCAATGTGTAAAAAGCCACTTAAGGAGAATAACGTACGACTCAACAAAGAAAAATGTGTTTTCTCGAAATCAGAAGTTATGTTTTATGGACATATCCTCAGTGCCAATGGAATCAAGGCTGATCCAAAGAAAATAGATGCAATCAAGAATGCCCCACCGCCACAGAATATTAGTGAAGTAAAATCCTTGCTAGGCGTGGCTCAGTATGTTTTCCGTTTCATTCCTGGATTCCAGCCTCACAGCATCCTTGTGATCACTCACCAAATAAAATAACCCCTGGAAATAGGAGGAAGAAGAACAGCAAGCCCTCAGACAACTGAAAGATGCATTGACTGGTGAGAAAGTCATGTCTTATTTTGACCCAAGGAAAGAGACAGAAATCATCGTTGACGCAAGTCCAGTAGGACTTGGAGGGTTGCTTATGCAAGAAGGCAAAATAATCACCTATGCTATCCAAGCTTTGAGCGACGTGGAAAGCATATATTCTCAAACCGAAAGAGAAATGCTCACAACAGTATGTGTACAAGGTCAACTTGTTAATTGTCACCGACCACAAGCCACTAATTGGTATATCACGCATTGACAGGTGGAAGCTAAGACTCGTGCCTTACAACTGTGAGCTAATTTACCATCCTGGAAGAGATGAAAACCACCGAGACATCCCTTGCCGAGAGCTATATCAACTACATCTGTAGCAATGCTGTGCCAAGATCCATGACCCTCCATGAAGTCAAAATATAACAAAGACCGATCAGACACTCCAAGCTGTGACTACAGCCATTGAAACAGATCAGTGGTCCAACCCATTTTATCGAGACTTCAAGAAAGTAAACGACGAACTGCCCAATTGTAATGGAGTTATACTGAGAGGAAACAGAATTGTGTTATCAGACATGATAAAAAGTGCTGCAGTTGACCTAGCACATGATGGACACCAGGGAATAGTCAAAACAAAGAGCCTCATCTGAGAGAAAATATGGTTCCCTGGCATTGATAGAATGGTTGAGGAAAAATTAAAAAGCTTCCTTCCCTGCCAAGTTGCTACTCAAGCAAAATTACCAGTTCCTGAACCACTCAACATGACACCTCTATCTACGACAGCATGGAGAGATTGACTGATTGTTATAGATTATTATTATCTTTGCCAGACAGGGAATCCCAGATGTCCTAAAGAGTGACAATGGACCACCTTTCAATAGATAGATAGATAGATAGATAGATAGATAGATAGATAGCTTTATTAAAAATGGTCATATTGCAGCCTTCTAAGGCTGAATTGCATGACTATTTACAAAGTTAAGTTAATAATTATAGTAATAATAATAATAATAATGAAGTTAAAACTATTAAAAAGTATTTACAATATTAAAAATATTAAAAAAATATTAAAAATATTGAAAAATATTAAGAAAACATTTAAAATATTTTT
>JAOBBB020028127.1:0-24629 GCA_025331005.2 Zoanthus gigantus | reverse complement strand
ACTGATTGATTTACTGATTGACTGATTGATTTACTGATTGACTGATTGATTTACTGATTGACTGATTGATTTACTGATTGACTGATTGATTTACTGACTAACTGATTGATTTACTGATTGACTGATTGATTTACTAATTGACTGATTGATTTACTGATTGACTGATTGATTTACTGATTGACTGATTGATTTACTAATTGACTGATTGATTTACTGATTGACTGATTGATTTACTTATTGACTGATTGATTTACTGATTGACTGATTGATTTACTTATTGACTGATTGATTTACTGATTGCTTGATTGATTTACTGATTGACTGATTGATTTACTAATTGACTGATTGATTTACTGTCTGTCTGATTGATTTACTGACTGACTGATTGATTTTCTGATTGACTGATTGATTTACTGATTGATTTACTGACTGTCTGATTTACTGACTGACTGATTGATTTACTGATTGACTGATTGATTTACTGATTGGTTGATTGATTTACTAATTGACTGATTGATTTACTGACTGACTGATTGATTTACTGATTGACTGATTGATTTACTGATTGGTTGATTGATTTCTTATTGACTGGCTGAGTTACTGAATGACTGATTGAATTACTGATTGACTGATTGAATTACTGATTGACTGATTGATTTACTAATTGATTGATTGATTTACTGATTGGTTGATTGATTTACTGATTAACTGATTGAATTACTGATTGACTGATTGAGTTACTGATTGGTTGATTGATTTACTGATTGACTGATTGATTTACTGATTGCTTGATTGATTTAGTTATTGACTGATTGATTTACTAATTGATTGATTGATTTACTGATTGGTTGATTGAATTACTGATTGACTGATTGATTTACTGAGTGGTTGATTGATTTACTTATTGACTGATTGATTTACTATAAATTACTTAGTGATTTAATGATTGACTGATTGATTTACTGATTGGTTGATTGATTTACTGATTGACTGATTGTTTTTCTGATTTACTGATTGATTCACTTATCGACTCATTAAATACATGTAACATAAGTAAAAATAAATTAATAAAGACTGATTCACTAATTGATTGAGTGACTGACTCTATGTATGATCATTTAACAGACTGACTCATAGATTGACTGATTGGTTATCCAAAAGCTGTCAATTTTTCAGCCATTTTTAAACAGGTTATTTTTGTTGGATATTTTTTTGTTTACATTTAAAGAACAAATTTGGAAAGACCTGGAGATTTGAAAGAAGCTTTTAATGTGACTGAACCAGAAAATGATGCTCACGTGAGTAATACTCTGTAATCCTGTAAGTAAAACGGAATCCCGACTGTTGCGACTGTCGATTAAAAAGCATCCTCGGTGCTTTAAATAGTTCTTCGAGTCCATCTGTTCTAGATTCACGTCGTTTTCTATGTTCTAGAGTACTTTGCCGTTTACAATTCACAAAGTCAATATTTTATTTGTGATGTCACTGAAAAAGGCTGAATAAAATAATGCATATATTCATTAAGTTTTTCAACTTTTGTTTGATCTTCGAACGTGGTTTCTTTTTCCGTTGTTCAGGATGAGATATAGGACCCCATTCCCAACACTTTACCACACAATCTTTTCAAACTTTTGATCAGTTACCCTTAATCATACTGTAATAATAAACTCTCTGCAACTAAGCATGCGCTGCCTAATACCAAGGAAGTGACAGCAGTGGACTGGACAGCTGTTTCGTTCCTGTTAGACTTCATCAGCACTGCATAGCCAGGCAATAATTAATAAAGACACAAGGTCTTGTACATCAGTGCCCGTTATTCCTAAGGTGGACCTATCAAAGTAGTTCTCTTTGAACTTCAGTCACCACACGCCAAGTGTGAGACCTTTGGCTGGGATGTAAACATGTGAAAAATTTCATATAAGATAGATATAATGATACAGTAGGTGTTGTTCACAAAAATGAGTTGTCTAGGAGGCTGAATTAACAGATTTCTACATTCACTCCACTTACGACGATGTTTAGAAAATTGTGATTAAGAGTGACGTCACACAGAAACAAGAATGCGGTGCCCGTGAATTTAAAAGTGGAAAGTAGGCCAAAAAACTACCTAAATTTTAAATAAATGGGCTCAGATTGCCATTCAAAGAATCGAAGCAGGTTTGTCATTCGTCAAGGTATTTTCTAATCCAAAATGTTCACAAAAGTGATCCTATTTTTCTATTGTAAGGAACAACGATCGAAAACCCAATAAATTTACCTTTTATCATTCCACATCTCGATAGCATTAGCGTCATTGACAACAACTGCACATAAAGAAAGATGGAGCTCGAATCTGGAACTCTTGACTTACATTGCACCCAGGACCTTGTCATCTAACACATTTTCCGCCAACCCAAACAAATGCTGAAAATAAGCAGATTTGAGCTCCACCGCGCTCAATTTGGTCAGAGAAGCAGCTAAAACTCCGAGCCCATTTGCCTCTAATATCTGCAGCTCTAATGTAAACCATAGCCGTTGCATGGTCATTGCTTGCCATACTATCCATGACAAAAACCTAAAACAGCAGACTCTTGCAGCAGCCAAGTATAGATAGCACAAACGTGCTAGTCGCTAACCTGAAGCCTCTATATTGGGAACTATGACCACGTTAGTAGCAGCCATGGACAGCTGTTTCTTGTAGTAGAGCGCCAGGGCTTACCCCTGAGCGGGCTAGCTGCCTTCGCTAGATCTCATTAGCAGCTGTTCTGAGATTTCTAGGCCTCATCATCATGGCATAGCTAGCAAACAGGCGCAGGTTCCCAAAACGAACATAAATATTGGTTAAAGCACAGTGCTTCTAGGATGTGGCTTTAAAGATGAACTCAAGTATAGATAGCACAAACGTGCTACTAGCTAACTTGAAGCCACTATATTGGGCACTATGGCCACGTTATAGCCACATCCCACAAGCATTGATTGCGCTTTTAACATTCTTGCTGAAACCGGTCGGTAAAACGACAAAACTATCAACACCATCCAAGAGATAACTAACAACAACTTGCTGATCTGTCTTCAACTGGATCTCGAACCCAACTTCTCAGAGAATCCTGTTTTAAAATACCGAATGGGATATAAACATTTCGTCACGATCACTTTCCTTACTTCTCATGTGAATTTTTCAATTTGAGCCGTATTCCGAATATACGTCACGCATCATTTGCAAATTAAATGCAAACATTTAATTAATATACTTGCTAAACTTGTTTTATCAAATTTAGTATTTTTGGATGGCAAACTGATAGTAAGTGGTCCTGTAATAAACTCTATTTTGAATCAAAAGTAGGAGAATAAAAAGCATGACTTTATGGAAGACGACCGAATCAACATTTGCGAAGCTTTCTATTAGCACAAACGAATTTAAAAAACAGGAAAAAGATCACGCTTGCGGGATTAATTCATTGGCTCATAACATGCTGTAGCTTTCAAAAGTCATTATAAACAATACTTTAGGATTGACAGCTTTTTACTGTGTTTAACAGAAATAAAGCACACATCGCATGAACTAGCGAGGACACGTTCCACTTCTGAAGCCTCACTTTATTCAACCGTTAAAAGTAACAGTAAAGATTATCATATAGAACTAGTTTAAATAAAATAGTTTTTCAAAATAATGCAAGCGTAGAATATTCGAAATATCTTCTGTGGCATTAAAAGAGTTCTTTACAAACACGCAACCTCATGATATAGCTCATTGTAATCAAATGTTCAACTTGACAAATTATGTAGATAGTAGCTTGCCTATCCTTACCTAGTTGTGGCTTAGTAAACATCACCGAAACATTTTAACAAATTATTTTAGGAAATCTAACAATATTTTTAGGTGTAAAACTAGCTTGCGTAGCTGGCGTTGTTGTTTACAATTATTAAATTTTCCCGCTATAAAACGTGACGTGCGACAGCAATGTTTACTGGTCAGTTAACAATGTTGGAGATGTTGACCAGCCGGGGAACATTTGATTTGAACTCAATCACGTGACCTCGATTTAGCCAATGAGAGCGCGAATTCGAGTCGAAAACGCAGTAGCTATATAACAATAGTTTTTGTTGTTTTTAGGGTTGGCCAAGTGAAGAAGTTCCTGACTTTGAGTATGAAGTAAAATCGTTTTTTCAGATTGCTGGGAAACTTGCCTTACGTGTACTTACAGCAATGGCAATTGGATTACAATTGGTTAGTTTTTATTTTTGTATCTCCACAATGAATTAACCGACTTAAGTTGTTCAAATTTGGGTTTATTGCCTCTTTTATTTTCATTAAAAGTCTCTGGAACTTGAAAATGAAATTCATGTTTACTGTCTCCATTTTTAGTTAATTTACGAGTTTTTAGCTATGAGCATCTGGAAAGTTTCGTTTTTAAAAAAGAAATAAAGGGCTGAAAGGGAGAGTAGCACCGCCACTTAGCTTTTGATTACTGTCTATAATTTGATAATAACAACAATAATATAGGTATTTATTTAGCGGCATATACCACGGCCGTAGCTAGCAGGGGGCAGGAAGGTGCAGCTGCTCTCCCTAATAATTTTTCAGTAGCATTTTGGGATTTAAAGTAGAAAATGGAGACTAAAAACCGAGAGATATAACTTGATAGGAATTAAATTATGCTGCAATACTTTTTTTCCACATATAGTACCTCGGTGCATGGACGCGTATCAAAGAATTACGGAATTTTTTGTTAGATTATTAGTGCTCTCAGAGGACTTGTATCCCTCCCTGCTCCCTCCCATCACTGAAACAATCCTAGCTACGGCCATGTATACTCTATGCTCTTTGCTCTATGGCGCTTTACGATTCTACTGCAATAATAATAACAATTGGAAAATACGAGTGACAATAACATTAAAATTAAGATCAGGAGAGGGCCAAGTCACTAACATCAAAGCGAGTAGCTAGTCTATCGAGCAAGATATTATGGTGTACTGTATAGAAAGTTGACCATAAATCTAAAAGTTGCAAAATAACTGATTAATGGTTATCTAAAGCTAATAGACTATCATTATTAACCCTTACAATAGCAGTGCTATGGAACTGTTTGTAAGCAGACTGAAAAGTCTCATCGAGATTGTTTTCCATAATGTGGTCGTTTGGCTGCAAAGCAACAACATTTTCTTTAAGTTTAGTCATTTAGAAGTCTCAATGAGACGACTTACGGATACTGCGCACAAGTAGAAGTACAAGTTAGACTCCACTACAAGTCGTTCAAAATTCCTGTCAAAGAGTGAGAATGTTCTTACCTATTTCACTCTGCTTTTCTCGGTTCGGCTTTAAATTTTCGAACGAATATGCAGTAATAATAGCCAACAACTTAACTAATTCCCTAAACAAATAAAAGAATCGAACTCAAACTTGCTTAAACTGTAAAGCTAAAGGAGATCAAGTTTCCGTAAACTCAAGACACTTTATATACAAGCAGGCTGTAGGATTCTATTGTTTCACAAAACGTATGCAAATGAGAAGGTCCCAGCTACAACTCACTGCTACTCCTACGGAGTACCCATGAGTCAAATTGATAAAAACCTTTGTATCAGTGCGTGTTTTTTTTCAACAATGGATTTCGTAGATCTAGATTGAAACAGTCTGGCATCACAGCAGTGTCATTCGAGAGTTTTATGATCATCGTCCTGACAGGAAGCAAAGCAGGTAAACATTCTTTGAGAACAGAGGCAAGAACTGGATCCAGAGGACAGGACTTCATCTTAGATGCAGCAATAAGACAGGATGTATACTTGCTCTACGGTAATGTAAAACATTGGAGACGGTAACAGTACCGGAAGAACGAGTAATCTCACAACAAATCCAATGAAATCTGCAAGTTGGTAATTTTATCAGTTAAAAGAGGTCGGCAAAATGATTTGCTAGATTGATGTCTGCATATGGTGAGGGAAAACAACTTCAGATTTTATATGCAGTAACTTATCGACAGTCTCATCGCTAAACACACCAGTTCTGCGAACCTATCAAAACAAGGGCCAACAATAGTCACTAACAATTAAACAAAACCTTTTGGTTGTGCATCGATTTTTCATTTATATCCCTGTAATAAGAAACCTTGGAAGCTCTAAGCAAGCAATTCACAACATCACTCTGAAACACGTAATTATGGTAGTCCCTGGGTATGCACTTTATCCTCGGACGTCGTTCAAGGGACCTCCTCTGTCTTTTTTCAGCAGCAACAATTTACAGGTTACAATGTACAGCAAAATGATCCGATATGCGTTGTCATATACGGCAGTTAGAGACAATGACATCCTCATTTGTCCTAGTGATCATCAGATCCAAGTTGTGATTGTCGCGGTTAGTAGACCCAGCAACATTTTGACTCAGATCAAAAGAGTCAAGGTTAGTCAGGAAGCGCTTCGCGTCTTAGTCGCCAGGTAGATCAACGTGAAAATTAAAATTCCCAACAAGTAGTAGATGTCTGGAAATCAATGTTAAGTGTTCAAGATATGTGCTGAATTCTTCCAAAAACAAGGTTACATTAAATCCATTAAAAGTAGATGGAGGGTGATATATATTAACAAGCCTCAAGTTGTAATTCCAAGAAGATTTCAGTACAGTTTCAAAAGCTTGAAAGCACCCATAGTCCCCTAGTAGTTGTCTTTTGGACTTTGAATTATTTCCTTACCAAACGACCCACCTAACCACTATCAGAAGTCGTCCTGGGAACATGAAAGAGTTTATATCCGGCAGAATAAATATCACGGCAGAGGAAAACATCAAAATCGTCATCATGAAGCAAAGTTTCAAAAATTGCTAGAGTATCGATCTATCATGTTCAACTGACGAGAGCAAAGTTACAGAGTAATTGACGATACTGAACAGTTCCCTTCAAAGGTGGTAACGGTATAGAAATAAGATTGCTTCTGTCAAAATTCGTATAGCAGCGGAACATTTGAAGAAGCCTTAGGAACACAAACTGTCTGTCATATTTCGCTTTGTAGAAGCTGTTTTATTGGGGAAGGGGTTTATATCAGCTCGATTTTCAGAGAATCCCCGAATCTCAGAAAATCCCCAAATCCCCAAAAAATCCCCGATTCTCAGAGAATCCTCGATTCTCAGATAATCCCCGAATCTCAGAGAATCCCCGAATCTCAGAGAATCCCCGAATCTCGGAGAATCAACGATTCCCAGAGAATTCTCGATTTTCAGAGAATCCCCGATTCCCAGAGAATTTCCGATTCTCAGAGAATCTTCGATTCTCAGAGAATCCCCGAATCTCAAAGAATCCCCGAATCTCAGGGAATCCCCGAATCTCAGAGAATCCCCGAATCTCAGAGAATCCCCGATTCTCAGAGAATCCCCGATTCAAACTCTTCCCATAAAAACCTCAGTAATTCAAAAATTTCACCATCTTTAATTTGCTCTTTAGCCCGCCTTTAAAAGTTAATTTGTTAATTTTGACGTTTAAAAATTTCAAAAGGAAAGACGGTGATGAAAAAACGAGAAAAGAAAGGTTTTGCTAATTGCTCTTCTTGCAGTAAAAGATTGAATTACAAGGACGCAGCTTGACGCCATTTAAGTCGTTTTTATTACACATAGGCACATGATATATTGGCAGTCGCTATTTTATCCATAATGACCTTGGAGCACACCACAACCTCTTTTTGACAAGCATGTGGTTTCTTTTTAGTCCCCCGATAGAAAATTGAGTGACTAGACCTATGATTTAACGTCCTTTTCCGAGAAGACGCGAAGGTCTAACCATTTACAGATATTAGAGCAGAAGCAGCATCTTCTCAATTATTTTAAGACCCCGAGTGTTGGTCCGCCTGGGAACTGAACCAGAGCTTTCCACACGGTTATGTGGCACGTTACCAACTAGGCTAACCTGGCGATGGTCTTAATGTCGGCAGTCTTAATGTCTGCAGTCTGTATGTTCTTGTTAAGTCTTTTGATACGCTCTCAATTAGCTTCATGAACACTTGTTTCTAGCGTACTGCTTATTCTGTTCTCTATATCATTGGTTAAAATTACGTGGTATAACGATAGACTTAGTCAGTTTGTTGTTTGTTTAATCCTCTTCGTACTATGGGTACATAAGGCCGAGCCCAGACAAAACGGTCCAAACAGTTCCCCATCTGTAAAATGGTTGGACATGAGAGCAGTTTCCTCATTCCAGAAAACCCAGATAGCTACAGAAACCAATGTAAAACTTAGTCAGTAACATATTAATTATACAGAATATTACATCCCTCCCCTCTTTGGAAAAAGAATGCATGGAATTAAGAAATTAGAAAAAATATAAATTGGAAAATTGCAGTTATTAAGCAACAGCTCACATATTTCCTGGTCCTAGGCTTAAACAACTATATATTATAATTTCTTAGAATTATGGTGTGTTTTGATCATCAGTTCTAAAATCAAGTATTTATTCTTATTCTTATTGTTGATCTTGTTGCTGATAACTTGGTATTGTTGTTTTTTGTTTTTATTTTATTTTTATGAGATAAATTGGGCTTTCATCACTTCTGCCTTTCCAGGATCCCGAAATTTTCACCTCCGCTCACATTCAGATGGCAGGAATAAACAATGGCACAACTCTTAGGTTGTTGCATTATCCTAAGGTGCTAGATCCTTCCCTCGTGAAACCTGGTCAAATCAGATGTGGTGAGCACACAGATTTTGGTTCAATTACGTTACTGTTCCAGGACAGTGTTGGAGGGTTGGAGGTCAGTGAATTGGACAGTTTTTTTTCCCATCATCATCATCATCATCATCATCATCATCATCATCATCATCATCATCATCATCATCACCGTCACCATCACCATCACCACCACCACCACCACCACCATCACCATCATCATCATCATCATCATCATCATCATCATCATCATCAATATTTAATGATAACTCCCGTAAGGGGCTTTTCAGTATCATATTAAAATCCCCTTCCCCTCTCTCCCAGTTAAGAATCCCAACTGGTAGGAGGCAAACCGGGTGGCTATTTACAAAGCGTGGTGAATTTTGCCCCTAGTATCACCGAGGAAAAATCTATTCAGTAGTCCGAGTCGGGGATTTCAACCCGGGTCTTCCGTATTCAAATCCCCTGCTCTGACCACTGAGCCACGCTGCCTTCCCTAATTTGAACTAAAAGTGAATCTTTTTTTACCACTTATTTTTTCATTACCATAGGCGCTCCAGCTTTTAATGGAGTTACAAAAAGGAAAGTTCTGAATTTTGAACTGTGTGTTAAGTACTGATGCTACAATGCAATGGAAGGTTTAAGGAATGTATAGCTCATTCAAACTTTGGTCATCCAGCAAATTTGTGTTTATTTCTAAAGAACCTTCATAGAAATTACATTTATGACCCGAAAGTCTCATCACATTGCATTTTAGCAGTATTATGTATCGTTGCTGTTTGCTAAACTTGCCACACTGATGAGGCCTAAAAAGGTCGAAACAGCTGTTCCTTGCTTCTAGTAGTCAGGTTCACTATAATTTATAGTAGTTTAAAGGGGTAAATTCCGCTACCAACGTGGCCATAGTGCCCAATATAGTGGCTTCAAGTAACCTACTAGCAGGTTTGTGCTATCTATACTTGAGTTCATCTTTATAGCCACATCCCACAAGCATTGCGCTTTTACCAGTACGTCATGTATTGTGTTGAGTTCGATATTTCCGTCTTTGCTCCTACTCTTTCTACACACTTTAAATGAAGCTAGGGTATATTCTTTAAATTAATTTTTTCATGTTAAAAATTCGATAATAAATGACTTAACAATGTGTTTAATCTAAAGAATATGCTGTAGATTTTACTTTTGTAATTTAAAGTACGTAGAAAAAGTAAAAACAAAGAAGGAAATGTCGAACTCAAAACGATTTTCAGTCTTTCCTTGCGTCCGTACAAGAATTTTCAACACTAAAGTCCAGTTTACACGAGTAATTTTTATATGACAATTTTTATTTGACGATTTTATTTGCTAACTAGTATAAGCCCCGTCTACACTAGCAATTTTATTTACTTGTCTGAGAACTGTCATACAAAAATTTGGTCAATTTTGTTCGTCTGCACGAGCAAATAAAAATTGTCAATTAAAAGTTGTCACACAAAAATTGCTTGTGTAGACGGGGCTTAGAGTTACATGGTAATTAAAAAGACTGGTGTCAGTAAAGGGTCTCCTACATCATTTGATTTAGTTCAATAGATCTTGGAACAACCCCGAAAAGACCGAAACATTTTTTTGGATCTGAAATTTTGGCCAAAAGGGATTTTTTGGGCCTATTGAAGACTAAAAAAAACCGCAAAGCTTTGTACTTTTTATTCACTCAAACCAACAATATCAAAAGCGCGATTTACTGCTTGTGTTGTATTAAGTAAATATCTGGTATTTTCTGTATAGTTTTGAACTTCTTGCCATGTTTTAGTTTTCCTGAAGATAAGTAATAACATTTGCCGATGCAAGAACATGGAGGGTTATTATGGTAGACAAATTTTGTAGTTAGTATTTTTTTGAGTATCAAATTTGACCCTTTGTCGGACCTCCCCCACCCCCTCCCTTCTTCGTCATCATAATATATGATTTTGCTCCTGGAGAACAGCCACTTCGGCATATAATAAGCAGTTAATGAATGGCCCCAAGGGAAACAGTGAGGGGAAGCCAAGGGGAACATTGAGGGTCGAGGGGAAACAGAACTTACTGTTTCCCGTGGGGCCAGTCATTAAGTGTTTTGTTAGACCTCCCGACTCAAAAAAGAACAATACACGGTCGTCAGCTTACGACTTTATTGCAAAATGTTACAAATCCCAATAACAGGCATATAAAATAAGTCACAAATCGTAAATGAGATCATGGAAGTATCAGTGAGAGATCTGGGAGTATAGGTAGAGTGTAATAGGATTACCGCTGAGGTGTCGTGTAAGTATTGTTGAGGTGTTGTAGGCATAATGGTGAGGTGTTGTAGGAGTCTTGGTGAGGTGTTGTAGGAGTATTGTTTAGGTGTTGTAGGTGTATTGGTGAGGTGTTGTAGGAGTATTGGTGAGGTATCGTGGTAGTATTGGTGAGGTGTTGTAGGTGTATTGGTAAGGTGTTGTAGGAGTATTGGTGAGGTGTTGTAGGTGTATTGGTAAGGTGTTGTAGGAGTATTGGTGAGGTGTCGTGTGAGTATTGGTGAGGTGTTGTAGGTGTATTGGTATGGTGTTGTAGGAGCATTGGTGTGGTGTCGTGGGTGTATTGGTGAGATGTTGTAGGAGTATTGGTGAACTTTGTTAGTAGATTTCGAGCTTTTGTTCTGGGGATTTGTGTAACCTTCATTAATTAGGTATCCTTTTGAAGGTGGTAAAATGAGCATCAGATGTTGCTGGTAGCTACCATGCAATAGTTTAGAGTTGTTCAAAATCTGGTTGACTTAAAAATATAGGCAGCAAATTTTTCTTTACAAAATAGTTTGTGCTTCTTATTAAATACTGCTCGGATTTCTCAAGGTCAAGGACAAAGTTGTAAGTCCCAAAGCTACAGCTCCAACTCGTCCCTGTGGGGTTTTAAAACAAGAAAATAAGTTAAAACATTAACCCTGGATTAGTGCTAATCGATTAGTGCTCTGTAGTATATAATGACCCAAAATAAAAATTTCAGTTCAAAAACAGTCTTAAACCTTTCTTTCTTTTTTTTTTGGTTTGTAAAATCTAGGTTGGAGATAGTTGCAGCGAAAACAATTTCATTCCCGCCCCTCCCCGTGAGGGGACAATACTAGTGAACATTGCAGACTTAATGCAGAGATGGACATCGGATAGACTAAAGTCAACCGTAGGTATCACATGAAGAGTAACTACGTTCGATACTATGAATAAAAGGAAATCTTACTTTGATCATGTTAAAATGAAGTACATCATACCATCCCATCGAATGCTTTACCAGCATTCCAGTGACAAGTTACCAAACCAGCATCCCTACTTCACGCAAAAAACACCTCTTTAATGCTGCCTTGATACGTTTCTAATACTTCTATGACCCTTTACTAACACTCCTACAACACCTAACCAAGACTCCTACAACACCTCACTAACACTCCTACAACACCTAACCAAGACTCCTACAACACCTCACTAATACTCCTACAACACCTAACCAAGACTCCTACAACACCTAACCAAGACTCCTACAACACCTCACCAATACTCTTACAACACCTCACCAATACACCTAAAACAACTAACCAATACTCCCACGACACCTCACCAAGAATCCTGCAACACCTCACCATTATGCCTACAACACCTCACCAATACTCCTACAACACCTCTTTAATACTCCTACACCACCTTACCAAGATTCCTACACCTTACCAATACACCCACGACATCTCAGCAGTATTCTTATTACACCTTACCTATACACCCACATCTATCACTGATACTACCATGATCTTTAACCGTTACTCCCACGACACCTCAGCTGATTTCGCAGTTTTGTTTTATCTTTTTATAGCGCCATCGCGTGGTTATCCCTGCTAAGGAGCGAGATTATCCACAAAGACGCTTTTCTGTTGTATTTTTTGTTCACCCACACGACAATGCCTTGATTACCTGTTTGGACGGATCAGACAAATATCCGCCTGTAGCCGCTGGACAGTACTTAGTGGAAAGATTAAACGAGGTTTATCAATATTGAGTTTTGCTTATTCTTGGCATTTTGGGGGAAAAAAAAGTTTTATATGGACGGCTTCTAGATCTTTCGTTTCAATTCTTGTTTAAATAGAAAGACTTTCCTTGCTTACGCTTTTTAACTCGTTAGTCTTCATTTTACAAAAATTTAATTTTTAAGTTTTAATTTTAGAATAATTATAATCGAATCTTTATTAAA
This sequence comes from Zoanthus gigantus, assembly GCA_025331005.2. Taxonomy (NCBI): domain Eukaryota; kingdom Metazoa; phylum Cnidaria; class Anthozoa; order Zoantharia; family Zoanthidae; genus Zoanthus; species Zoanthus gigantus. The sequence continues at coordinate 11,790 of JAOBBB020028127.1, read as the reverse complement.
TGGACCTTGCTTGATGTCCACTTGAAAGAGGTTTGTTGAAAATTCGGAAAGTGTCAAACTTTTGTTTCTAATTTGAGTATCATAAGCTTTTTAAAACATCACGAAATGGGACAAAACGTTTTCATTAAAGTTCATTGAATAGGTAATGTGTATCGTTTCTAAAAGTATTTTTAAAAAAGGATTGATTAGATGATTGCTTTAGAGTTTCGCCGACGATAGCTACTTTCAGACGAAAGTCCTTCAAAACGTCCTTTACGTTTAAAAAACAGGCCATAAAATGATGTGAACTCTAGCTGCTGATCAGCAACTTTAAGGACGCCTAACTTCCTTGTGTAAAATGCTAATTTCAATCACAAGATGGTAAAATAGTTCTTTCTACAGAATTTTTGTTTTCAAATGTAATTATCATTTCGTAGAGTTCATACAAAATTTAAAGCAAAGGAAAAGAAACCAGGAATGTAACTATCACATGATATAAAATCACATTAGATGAACAGGCAAGTTGCATACAAAGGCGTTTTCTTTCTAAAATCATTTCGATGATAATGTAGAGTCACAATTATGATTTCAGACAAAACGATAGTTACCAGTTAACGAATAAAACATTTTTTCTGTGGCTTCATAGCCTGGTGAAAACCGAGGCGAACGTTTGGGAGAATTCAAGAGCAGATCAGTGAAAACTTGAGACCCAGTGGAGGGGTTCCACCTGCTCGAGACTTCTCACGAACTTCGCTTGTGTATGATTTTATCATAAATACAAAAGATGAAGTAGCTGTTAATCTTACGTACGGGCTGGCTATGCTCATTTTGAATTCTTTTTTAAAGGAAAAAATCTGCAAGTTTTTAGCAATTACAAAAAAAATAGTAACAATTATCGTCACGCAAAGTTACTCCATTATGTATTATAACACTTTTTTTTTTCTTATTAAGAACAAACTTAAAGGAGAACTGAATAAAACTAACCAATTTTTGTTTGAATCTATTGGTATAGTAGATTAACTCTGTGAAGTTTTTTTTTATAATAAAGTCAAATTACATTGAGAAATTAAATATAGAAACTAAGAAAACTCTCTAGAGAAGGTTTGATACCGTGGTCGCTAATGAGATTGTCAGTGGTATGGTACGACATTCAGAGCTTAAACATGGCAGTGTGCTTCGAAATCTTAATATTTTTTGGGCGATCTATGACTTGCGAAGTTGTTTTTCTTTTATAGCAACCAGAAGCCATTAATCACTCTAGTGTCGTAACTTATGTCATAAACAACCGCTGACATCTCATATTGAGCCGCCGATCAAATCTTGTCGATTCGTTACAAAACATCAAATCTTTTTGAACTGCTCGTCTAACATTAAAAAAACTTCATATAGTTGTCCTACTATTCCTAAATGTTCAAACGGTTAAAAGTCAATTTTAGGGTTCAGTTCTCCTTTAATAAAAACAGTGAGGCTCAAATAGTATTAAAACTCAAGAACAAATTAAGAACAATCCGTAGCTTAACTGAGAAAGTTTGCTGATTTGTTTTAAAAGCTATTGCACAGAAATATGAGTGGAGTTATTTATCAAAACATCAAAAAGTTGTGCAGTGATGTATTTTCTAGGAAATAAACGTTGCGTTTCATGTTGGACTCGATGCCGAATTTCGCATGTCGGTTATCGCTTTTACCCCCAGCGAATTCGATTATTTTCACCACGTGGAATTTTTGCAGTCCATCTTGCGTTGTAAAATCAGGCAGTGTCGCAGTGCTTTTCGAAAATTTCGCAGTAAAGATGAGATATTTGGCTGGGTGGCAATTCCAGCCCATCCAACGCACTCCCCTAATTTCCAATCATTACTAGTTTAAGAACATTTTGAGCTTCCATTGCTGAATGAATTAACTGAACATTGTGCCTGAGCAAAATTTTACTGGTTCTTAATAAAAAAGCGTAGAATCTAAAACTGATGTCTAAAATGACAAATAGTTTTATGCATTGCACAACTTAGATAGCTTTAATAATTAAATTTCTGAAATACATTTTTATTTTAATAAAAAAATTGAGGTTGCAACGTAAAGCGTCATCGCTTCATCTTCAGGCTACCTAAATTTTTTTTTATTGTATGAAAAGAAACTTTTCTTGTATTGAGATTAAATATTTTTGCACCAGAATTAATTCTATTGCAGTAGAATAAATATTTGTGCTGTGATGTCTGTTGTTCTCTTAACTTATATAAGCAAAATGTTTTGCATTGCCGTTGTCCTGGCCACTGCAGCTTACAGTTTATTTAGAGTTGGAATGCTTGCAGCGATGGTTGCAACGTCGAGTGTCAGGGTGGCACAGTAGTTAGCATTCGTACCTTCCACCGCTATAAAACCGGGGTTCGATTCCTGCCTTGGGGCATATGTGAGTTGCATTATTGGTCGATCTCAACTTGACTCCAAGGGTTTTTCTTCGGGCACTCCGGTTTCGAATGTGTAGCAGCTGCCAGAGGCGCCGTTAAATGCTTTCGGTCCGACCTCGTAGAGCCGCGTCAATACAATTCAGTCCTGGTAGTAGTAGTGGTATATTTATAGTTAGTAGTCAGTCGTGGTAGTTAGGAGTAAGTAGTAGTAGTAGTAGTAGTAGTAGTAGTAGTAGTACTTTCCAATGCTGGTTACCTTGATGATCCATTTCTGGTTCTTATCAAGTCCGTCACATTCTCTTAGGTATAAATCGTGTCCATTGAAATCGACACAGTTGTCCTCTGACTTAATTTCCCCTTTGCTAGTCAACACAAAGTACTGTAAACAAAACACAAAATGACATAAGAAATTAAAGTGGACACAGTTTTAACCAGTAGCTGATGAAAAAAAGCTAAACCAGTCCTTTCCCGAGCTGCCTAGTGGCTAACTGTAGCGTTAAGCAGATAAGAATCTTGAATCCCCATGGACTGGACACTAATCCACGGCAGTTTAACTCCCATCAGATGCTGATAATCATATACCGACGTCGGAAGGATGGATGACTAGTTTTATAACAAAACAAGGTCGCACAAAGATTCAATTCTTGCCTGAGCCGGCGATTGAACCTGGGATCTTGTGGATGGAAGGCAGAGATCTTAATACCAACTGCAACAATCAGTTGCTGCATGACGAAAACGTCCTCAAAATTTAATGTATCAAGACAGGTTTTCATGCGATCTACAAAATTGTCCGAAACGATTCACATCATCTGTTCTCCATACGATCGTCCCGATTGTTCTTTTTCAGCCAAAAGGTTTGTAAATGAGTGGGACGGTGCGTACAAAGCCGAGTTCTAATATCACATCAGTCTCGAAATTGTTTTTAATGCACCCTGCTTTGCTTCGCTTCGCATCGTGCATTAATGAAATTTCTCATTCATTAAATCGCCAGCGCGTGGGTGTATTTGTAAACTCACATCCAGTAACTAACCCTTAAATATGTAATATGTATATATAGCACATTAACTAGCTAACGAGAAGGCGAAGGCATTAAATATGCATGAGTATGTACCAGGGAAAAGTAAATAAAAACTACATGCAGGCTTTACACTTACAGAAACGTTTGTCAATGTAAACAGCACAAACCATTCTTAAAAGAGACAAAGCACAACATTCGTATCTTGGTTTCCAAGACACGTTTTTAACCATTCACATCGGTTGTTCAACATTCTTTGCGGGCGCCCTCAATTTAGCTTTGTTGAAAATTGCAGGTTTTTGGCAAGTTATATATTACACATCCAAAATCCAGTTCAATCAAAAGTTTGCGAGAATTTCGGTTGTTCTAAATAAAACTGATAAACTTTTACTTACTAAGTTCGAACCAGAAAACTTTATTTTGATCTTGAGCTAAACTAAAATATAAACAAAGCGCAAAGGATGCCAGGCAACCAATCTGACATTTAATTGTACAGAGATTTTCTTAGCTCAACTGATAATTATGGACTAGCACATTTAAGTTAGATGAAAGTTAACCAAGGCTACGCGATCCACACCATTTCACAGAAAGTGAATAGAGCAACCCATGCACTGACCTGATTTCCTCCCTGTCCGTGGCACTGGTAAAGTCCCACAGGGGTATCATCTCTTTTACCAAGTGTGTCCAGGCACATACCACTGTCAGGGTTACGAACCTGGCATTAGAAAATTGGCAAAGTTACTTTAGGATCTCTAGTGCTGATTATGGCTTGATTCCTTAATGGTATCAAACAAACCATCGTTTAGCTTACTTCGAATTCCATGATAAAAGTTTAGAAATTGATCAGGATATTCTAAGAACTTCATGAGAACGAAGGAACGTGCGTCGTCAAATTGAAGTGTGGTGCATCCTGGTTACAGCTCCAGACCTTCCTCCTTTATTACAACTGGGTTCATGGAAAGTGGGGAATGGCACTACATTCTAGCCTGTTCTATTTCACCGAGATATCCATGTAACTCTCGGAGATCAAATTATAAAAATGATAAAAATCAGACTATTTTTAAGGGCTGGGTTGTTCAAAAGCTGTTTAACTTTAACCCTGGGTTAAGCAAAAATTCACGGTGCAATTTCTTCTTAAGGAAAAGATTAACAATTCTTTAAGAATACTGTTTGGATTTTCAAAGGGGAAAACTTGCTAATCCCAAAACTACAACCCAAATTCTTCCCGGTAAAGTTGGAAACAAGAACATGGGTTAAAAATTTGTGGTAATCAGCTTTTGAACAACTGGGCCCAAATGTAAGACAAGTATGCTAGTTTTCAACACAAAAACGATTTAAAAATTCCACGTTGTATAATAAGCATATATGAAGTGTTTAGGACTTAATAACATTAGAATTTCAGTAAGTAGTTTTCCGTCAGAACAATATTTCAGCTAAAAAATATACTTTAAGTAATAATTAGATATTTGTTAGTTTTTACTTTCTTATACTTTAGACCTGTTCAATGACACAATCAGTATTTTCTAACACCAACATTAAACATTTCGGAAATAAAAGAAATTAACAGAGTTTTTCTAGTTTTTTTTAAAGGTTCCCTCACCTGGCCTGACGCTAAAAGACTGAGATCTGGAACTGTCATTTCAGGAATAATATTATCTAGATACCATTTGAAATTTTTGCAATTTAGCCGCTTGCGTAAGGCCAGCCTTTCGCTCACATCATCATGCTTCTTCTTGCTGAGATCAAATCTAATGTTGTAGAAATGTTTCGCATAATCATCCATCCATACATCAGCGACCCGCATGAGATTGCGACTAACTACATCACTGTCGTGACCAGGCCGTGCAGGAAATGTATATGGAAATCTGGGCCGGAATACATGTCCGACACGTGAACAAGGCATCATTTCAATCGTACCACCACACATCCAAACCTGCGATATTAGTCGGACATTTATTGACATTACCAACGCGTTTGAGCTAAATAACCAGCGAACTAAATAAGTTTAGAAATAAAAAGTGTTGTAGACCATTGGTATATTGACAAATAACCATTTTGAACTGTGAGCAATATACGTTTTCATATATGGAAAAACTAGTTAAATGATGAGTGTAAACAGGTAGATAAATGGATAGGTTATTTCCTTGGTAGAAGGGTGCACAGTTGGGAACCTTGGTGTATTGTTAGGTCGGTCAGAGAAGTAGTAAAATTCTGTATATAAATGATAACGATAATAATTAATAACAAGGACTTTATTCAGTAAGACTGTCAACTGCAATAAATATCAAAAACAACAAATAGATCACAAAAATAAAATCTCCAATATTAATATTTCTACGATATTGCTACGTTAATGGGGTTATGGCAGGTTTTAATAAAACGTATCAATTTAAAATTCAAATTCAAAATTCAAAATCTGTAAGATCAAGAAGCCATAGTCACAATAACGTCTTTACAAGCAGGCAGTGAAGTAGTTATATTTAGTACGGAAATGGAAAAAATGGGTAGTTTTCAAGAGAGTGCAGTATAATATAGTATAGTACAAAATCATAACGTATAGTATTAAAAAAGCAGAGCAGAGTATAACACACCATTTCATAGCATATCATAGCATAACAAAACACAGCATAGCATAGCATGATGTAGTATATTATAGCATAGCATATCATAGCGTAGCATATCATCGCATAGAATAGTAAAGAATAGCATAGCATAGCATAGCACAGCATAACATATCACAGCATAGCATAGCATAAAATAGCATAGCAAAACATAGCATTATGTAGAATAGTACAGCTACTATGCATAGCAAAGCATAGCATAGAATAACATAACATAGCATAACACAGCATAGCATCAGAGCATATCATGGCTTAGCATAACACAGAATAGCATAGCATAGCATAGCATAGCATAGCATAGCATAACATATCACAGCATAGCATAGCATAGAATAACATAGCATAGTATCAGAACATATCATAACTTAGCATAACACAGAATAGCATAGTATAGCATAACATAGCATAGCATCATAGCATAGCATAGCATAGCATAACATAGCATAACATCAGAGCATAGCAGAGCATATCATAGCATTGGATAACATAGCACAGCATAGCATAGAATAACATAGCACAGCATAGCATAGCACAAAATAACATAGCATAGCATAGCCTAACATCAGAGCATAGCACAGCATAGCATAACATAGCATATCATAGTATAGCATATCGCAGCATAGCATAGCATGTAGCTTGATGTAGTATAGTATAGCATAGCATAACACAGTATAGTATAATATAGCATAGCATAACACAATATAGTATAGCATAGCATAGCATAGCATAGCATAGCATAGCATAGCATTGCATAGCATAGAATAGAATAGCATCAGAGCGTAATGTAATGTAATGTAGTATAGTATTGTACATAGTATAATATAGGTGGATAACTGAGTAAGTATGTCAGGTTATGATGGTATAATCTTTGGGGATTTTCACTTACTCTAAATGATATCTCGAGATTTTCACCTCCCCAGATGTCCATTCCGGTGTCGTACGTTCCTATGTGCTCGAAATAACTTTTATCAATTGAAAATAACCCTCCTGCCATAACTGGGGTCCTGAAAGATTTATAAAAGATATTATTTTTGAAAAAAAAAAAGAAAAATCTTACACTTACTCAATAGCTTGTTTCTTTTTGCCGGATGAATCGTCGCTTAATGGAGAAATAATGCTAGATGGGTCTGGAAAGGCTTAACGATCTTGTTTAGGACGCAAGTCCCTGTTATAAAAAGCCAATCTGGAACTCGGGATGCACACAACGCACGAAAAAAACATCGTTAAATGAAAAAAGGACTTTTTTGTTGTCAGCTTCAAGAAAAGTTGTTAAGCTCCGTACGTAAGAAAAATTGTGAGTATATAGTCTGATGAAGTATAAAGAACCCACCTCACGCCGTCTGTTTCGTCCTTTCTTCTTTCCATTTCGTAGAGTGGTATTGGTTTCCAACCAAATTCTAACCTCCACCGAAATATACCACGATGAAACGGCTCGGGCACAGCGTGATAATAAAATGTATTTTCACTAATTTCATCAATAACAGGCATTACTACATGGGACCGATTTTCAGCGATTCTTGCCATTAGCGGTTCCAACCATCCTTTGGAGCATTCACAGTGAGCATCAAGAAATGTCAGAACTTTTCCCTTAGCTTCCGAGGCACCTTTTAACCGCGCTCGTATAAGTCCTTCGCGTCGTGGCAGACGTACTATTTTCACAACGCCTAGTTTAGCAATATACTCATCTAATTTTTGTTTTAAATCGTCTGTTTGAACAAAAGAAACTGCATTAGAATAGTTTAAAAGGTTTGCGAGCTGTACCTCTAATTTAACTAAAAAGTGAAACTGTTGTAATAAGGGAATAAAACAGCCTCGCGCATGTTTCTATACAATATTAGTAGAAATCAACTGACTATCTATCGCAAATACTGCAATTTGATTGGTTATCGTAGTCACTATCTATTAGATGATGAAAACAAGTAATTCAAGATGGCGTACTTTTCCCGCTTTTCAGAAGACGTTTCGGAAGAGGAATTAAACGCTCTTATTCAAAAAGCAATTCCAGAAAAAAACTAAAATAGCATGAAAATATGGTCTAAAAAATCTCAAAGGTAAGAAAAAAAAAGAATTTTGAAGTATCAATTTGACAGTTTCACTCGACGAATAGTCGCTGATGTCTCATTAGCATTCGTTGTTTGAATAAATTCAATAATTGTTTATCAAAAAAGTATTGTTGTTCTTTTGTTTCTTCTTCAGAGATTTCTACTAAAACAATAAGAATACTCGCTCTCAATTTCTATCGCCAATCGATAGAAATTGAGAGCGAGTATTCCAGTTGTTTTGGTAGAAAACGCTATGACGTAGGGGAACACGTGAAAAGTGTTGAGGAAAAACGTGGCAAAGCCGAGTTTTCTCTCTGCTTTTCGAGTGATTGACACGTCATAGCGTTTTCTATCATTGTCTACAAACACAACTGTTTTATTCCTTTTAGAAAATAACTTTACTACCATCCGAGGGTACCATCCTTCTGAAAAACTTTACTTGCGTTGCGTGACGTCATCCCGGGATTTCGATTCAGTTTTATAAAACGGAACTAAGCCCATGATTAGAGCATGCGTTGTTTCGGGCTTATTTTCTAACATCGCTGCATAAGCGTGGTGTAACGGGAGTACTCATTTCCAGCAACGCTATTTTGACCAAAGCCTAAGGGAAAGTTCTGGTTGTCTAAATTGTTTCGAATTGTATACTAACTCCGAAAGCAACTGCATTTACAGCCTTCTCAGATAATAAGATTTAAAGAGTCCATGGCTCGTGTTCTAACGCAAGATAGTAAAGCTACAGTACTGATAAGGACGTTAAACCGTAGGTCCAGTCTGTCAATCTTCTATCAGGGGACTTAAAAGAACCCACGCACTTGTCGAAAAGAGCAGGGTAATGATCCCGGTGTTCTGGTCGGTTTGTTACATCGAGGGCATTTCTTAATGTTTCAAATATGTGAGCTGCTGTTGTGGCGAACTATCTAAGACCTCAGCTGTTGAGATTCGTAATCACTTGCAAAGTGCTAAGAGCTTTGGATGAGCGCTATATGAATGTTTATATTATTATTATTATTATTACAACAGCAAACAAACTGTAAGATAAAGCTGGCAAGATAGTAACAAGCATATATTGTGCTTGTACTAAGTACTTTAAGCCACAAAAATGGACACTACAAGGCCTCGGTTGTAGCGGGTATTTCCCTCCTAAATATATTAGTGTATATTTATAAGCAGCAAGCCGTAATGATGAGGCATTGGCGAAGTACATGTTTTTTGGTCAGACGACTTTCAAAATGACGCAGGTGAAATTAAACAACCTGAGGAAAAAACGAGATACCCTAGATGTTATAATGACCACTATAATTTAATGAGTTACAATACCTCTAGTGCTGGCATCGTCTATAAGAATTATTTCTTCAAGAAGCCTTGGAGGACTTCGGTTTATTACACTGTGAACTGTCCTTAGTAAAGTGGACCATGCTTCATTATGAAAACAAATTATGACACTTGTTTTAGGTAAAAGAAGTGGGTACTTCTTCTGCTTACATCTACATGGAAAAAGAAAATATTGTTATGGCAAACAATATGTTGGTGAACCAATCTCTGTTACCCTATTGCCGGTTTTCACCTGACGTTATGGCGGCCATGTTGGTGTACTCTTAACAAAAGAATTTTGATTATTTATTTTGTTTGGGACAACAACATGGCCGCTATGTCAATTGTCTGCTGTGTCTCTTAGGATACTAAACTTAAAAATAACGAAAATAAAGCATAAATTAAAAAAAAACCACTGAATTAAACTAAAAACAATTATTACACTAAAATCTAGTCAGATTAAAAATTAAATGTCAGTTCAAATGGACACATGTACATTAATTAGTCAAAAGGTTGAATAACTTAAAATTACTTTTGTTCTAATTGGGGATACAGGTCAATATACCATTTAATTAATTTAATTAATCATGAAGTAAAGAGATGGAATTGAGAAGACAGCAATTAAGGTCATTTTACAACCTTCAATCTGGACCATTACAAGGTTTGACATAGCAAGAGATAGAGCTTGCATGGGAAACTATGGATCCACATAAACCTGTAACCATTACTCCCACACATAACCACCACTCTTACCCATAACAAACAACCATTCCCATCCCTAACTACCACTTCCATCAGTAACCACTCCTACCCCTAACAACCACTCCCATCTTTAGTAACCACTTCCATTGGTAACCACTACTCCTACCCCTAACCACCACTCCCATCCCTAAATAAGACTCCCATCTATAGTAACCACTTCCATTGGTAACCACTACTCCTACCCCTAACCACCACTCCCATCCCTAAATAAGACTTCCATCCCTAGTAACCACTTCTATTGGTAATCACCACTCCTACCCCTAACAACCACTCACATCTATAGTAACCACTTCCATTAATAACCACTACTCCTACCCCTAACTACCATTTCCATCCCTAACTACCACTTCCATCCCTAGTAACCACTTCTATTGGTAATCACCACTCCTACCCCTAACAACCACTCCCATCCCTAACTACCACTCCCATCAGTAACCACCACTTCAATCCCTAACTACCATTTCCATCCCTAAATAAGACTTCCATCCCTAGCAACCACTTCCTACAGTAACCATCAACCCTACCCAAACAACTCCCATCCCTAACAACCACTTCCACCAGTAACATTCACCTCCACCCCTAACTACTGCCCCCATCCCCAACTACCACTTAAACAGGTAACCACCACTTCTACCTCTAGCCATTGCTCATACTCCTAACAACCACTCTCACCTCTAACTATTAATCAAATCCCTAATCATCACCATCACAACCACCTCTAACCATGACTACCATCCTTAACTAGTTAGCCCACAATTAAATCTTCCACTATCACTACCCCTAACCTTATCCTCATTCTAACCACTACCCTCATACCAACCCCTAAACACCATCCCTACTCAATCCATATTAGAAGACTCCTGTATGTTGTATTCAGCAGTCATTCTATTCCATAAATTTTGTCAGCATCGATCATTCAGCAAATCATCTTTCCTTAACATTTACAAAATAAATATTTACTTTCTCTATGCCTTCACAGCCTGTTAAAAACTGAGGCTATTATTTGCAAGAATTTCAGGTTTTCACCTGCTCAATAATTCTCACGAGCTTTGCCTTGCCGATTTTTAACATTTTGAGTTTATTACATAGAGGATATTACATGGCTGTGCAGAGATACATTATCTTATCTTCGAGTGTTGACAATACCTCTTACGAGTGAGCAAAGCAAACCAGTAAGAGATGTTTTCAACATAAGAAGATTAAATCCATATCTCCAAAGGGCCATGTAATTTTCTTTTTATTAATATATGAAATCTTCACAGTCAAGCACTAATAGATTAAATATAAAGCAAAAATTATAAGCATAAGTATTTACTGTTCCTGTCTTCAAAAAAAAAATGAAGGTAAATAGTGCCTATACTAAACTTGCTGAAACAATGAACAAGACTGTAATAATTCATAAACCTTTTATATTTTTTCTAAAAACTGTGTTAGCTCTCTATCAGTATAACATCCACAAATCTGGAAGGCATTTCTGTGTTTTTTTTGTTTTCCATTTTACAACGTTAACTATAGGTATGAACAGCTTTTTAAAATTTTTCGCTCAGGTCAAAAACAACAAATGTGCGAAAATGCTAAAAGCTGATTGGTTCAAAAATGATATCACACATGTGTTGATAAAAATGGTATTGCCACTGGGGAGAGTGGGGATATCATTTTTC
>JAOBBB020028045.1:0-15270 GCA_025331005.2 Zoanthus gigantus | reverse complement strand
TTGATAAACAACTGATATTTTCGTATCGAGTGATTTTTACGGTCTGTTGGGGTCAATTGCAGGACTTTGCGAAAACCCACCAAGCCTAAACTCTCCACAGATGTGCTCCGGCATGGAAAGAGTCTCTGTAAAAAATATGAGTGAAGATAGTATTAGAATACTGATTTTATAGGTGAAAGTCTTGCAAGTTTTGTCAGAATTCGAGGCGAATCGGAGCGCCGAGCGAGAAAAATCACAAAAATCCTTCGACGATTTAAATGAAATTCCACGCACATAACATTTTCAGTCATATCTAAAATTCTACCGAAATTTTTTTTATGAACTTACCGATTTTGTAGTCGAAATCGAGCCATTCCTTGTTTTGAATACGCCAGCAAAATTTCAGGTTCACTCAACGCCATGAAACTGTGGCGTAAGCCTTCCCAGAAGGCCTTTCGACACGAAAACTGCGTTTTGCGTCTGAAAGCCGACGGAAAAAAAAGCTGAAAACTAACCTCGAGCATTCCTTGCAGGAAGCTCGAGGAATAAGATAAACTCAAACATTAAAAACATGCGAGAGCCGCAAAGACAACGGCAACCAGACCAAAACACAAAGCTCGTAAAACCGGTTTCACAGGCTTAAACTGACTTCAGATAAACTCAAAACAAAGTCTGCTCTTGAGAAAAAGCTTGTTGACAATAACAAAACATACGAAACTATCAAGCGAAAATATATTTGTTTTGGGAATTTCTGCATATTAGATGTTTTAAGTTTGTTCGTCTTCGGAAAATATAAAATTGAGTTTGAAGCTTTATTTTAATAACCGAACAATTTCGATCTTTCTCGAAATAGTTTATAAGATACAATATAAAATACTTTGGTATCCTGGAAGCTGAATCTTGCAGGATATCAGAAATGAGACGTGCAGATTAGACATTTCTTTCCGTTTAACTTCTTTTACGCAACGTGTTGTACATTTTTACAGATAATTTCTTCAGCTACAGTCATTTTAGACTTATAAAGTTTAGATTGGAAGGAGAAGGAGTCAAAGTAGCGGAGTATGAACTGTATAATAAGCTTTCAAAAATACTATTGGCTTAGTGAACGAAATTTTTTAGGAACCAATTTTGTAAGAATACCTAGACTCAAAAGATTTCCCCAACAATTAACAAATGAAGCAGCTTAGACTTGCTTGTGCAAATTCCAATATTGCATTGGGTCAATATAGACAGATAAGCGTTTTTATTCATGATTCACGATTCGATAAAGATATAAACTTGGGACATTTTTAAGCTGTTGAAATGATTGTTCTTAGACCATTTGAACTTAAAAATTTGTTTATAAGAATGAATACAGCACAATTTCGGAGACAAACATGATATAACGATGCCAAAAAAGAACGACTTGACATTCGTTGTCGTTTACGTGACAGGCAAATAGCACATTTCCTAGCACTCATAAACCGTGGTCACAAATCTTTCACCGTTGATCATATTACTTCGGAATGTCAAGTTAGGTTCAATTTTAGCGACACCATTGTCTGAAAATCATTTTAAGAGAAACAAACTTTTTTGATTGTTGTTTTAAAGCCTGGCTTAAATGAAAACATCAAGAAAGAGCATTATCTTCTTTCTTCACTTTGAATTTATATAGTAGACATAATTGGATGTCTTTTTTGTTATGTTATGCTGTGTTTTGTAATGTTATGTTACGCTAATGTATGTAATATTTTTTGATTATTTTGTTTTGTTTTGCTTTGTTTTTGATATACTATTTGGAAGCAGTTAGATGTACATTGAAGTACACGTTTTTTTATAAGAACAACTTTATAAGAACAGTGAGGCTCAGATTACCGAAAATTAAGAACAATTTAAGAACAAGTAAAAGTGTTTCTAGCTGAAACTTTACTGAATGTTGTAATTTACGTTCACAATGTGCGCAGTAAAAACACAGAAGCACCGTTCTATCTACTATTGTCCCAAATGATAAACGTATAAACGATCAGCATTGTTTTTCAATGCTTAGTCTTTTTGTTTTGATTTCTCCTCATTTCAAACCGTTCACAGAAATAAGAACAAATTAAGAACAAATTGTGGCTGAAGCAGCCAAAAAATTAAGAACAATGAGCCTTGGCAAAATTTACTGGTTCTTATATAAAAAAGCTTGTATACAAAAAGTCTTGTTTGTAAAGTTTTCACTTTTAAAAATTAATATACGTTGTTTTGTCATGATATTCTTCGCACCGATGTTTTATTCCTTATTAAGTTTCAAGCTGAAGTTTCCGAGCCTGTTAAACTTCAGAAAATAATTGTTAATTCACGAGGATCTTAGCTTATTCTAAAACTAAGGTCACTTCTTTCTAAAAGGAAACTACGCGAAAATGATAAGTTATTGCATCGTTAACTGTCTACGCAAGATACAACCATAAGATCATTAATTTTGGAGACTGGTTTCAAAGAAGAGAAACATTAATTACCTTTTTAAAAATTGTGTTTTGAAATTTTTTACTGCTTGTCGATATGTAATGAGAAAACTTTGCATGATTAGCAATGCAAGCGTAGGCGTACACTACACTAGTACCATGCCAAAGGTCGAACCTCACACGTGCAGTGAGTTTAATCTTAACAAGACAGAATAAAGGAAGTCGTTTGCAGGCATCAAAATCGTATTGATGATATGATCAAGGGTTTGCGCCGGATGCCATAGGCCATCGCCATTGATTTTTATGCTTACAGTCGTTTTAGAACAAAAATGTAGGGTCAGTCGGTGGGGTAAAAAATTTGAAAAGATCGGCTATTTAGTTTCTTTTGTGTGCATATTGTTTCTTCGTTTTAACGTAAAATGTTTTTCTTCATTGTAAATTTATTTCTTTGTAGCGTAAATCTTCAGCTAAAACATAAAACAACTGGTTCACTTCCTACTCTGCCGTGCTGTCGTTTCGTAAGAGTCAGTTTACAAAAAATTTTTTTAAAATAAAAATTGTACAAGATTTAAGTCGATTCGGTGTGAAGTGACAAAACCACAGTGGCAAAATACATGTTTTGCTCAATACAAAGTCTTGAGGCTTTTCCAAAAATAACCAGCGGTGGCTGGAATACGTTGCCATGATCAAGAAACTATGAAAGCTTGGGAAAATTGGTGTCAGGTTTGAAACAGTTTGCATTTCAGAAAGCCACATGCACGTATCGGCTCTACTTTCTTTCAATAAACATAACTAAGTACATTATAGTTTTTATTACTATCAAGCGACTTGATCCCAAACGTAAGAGAGAAAATCCTGTAAAGGTCTTACTAATATTAATATCTGATCTTAAACAACAGTAAAATAAAACAAGCCAATATAAAAACTGATCAGAAAAATAAAACAAGCCAATATATACTTTCATGTCATTTCATAAAAACTGATCAACCTTGTGCTTCCGAGCAGTACAAAGCGCCGGTCTAAAACAAGCCAAATATGTACTGATTAGCCATGTTTTTGCAACCAGTACAAACCTAAAACAAGCCAATATGTACTGATTAGCCATGTTTTTGCAACCAGTACAAACCTAAAACAAGCCAATATGTATTGATTAGCCGTGTGTTGGTGACCACTACAAAACCTATTTCATTTAGCCGGACGCTGTTCGTGTTCTTGGAGGTCGGCCATTTAGTGGTATCAATAGCAATCCATCCAAAGGAAGTATATATATTTTTAAATTAACGTCTCTAATTGACAAGCGATTATAAACATATATGATATGATTTGTTGTGTTGGATGATCAGTGAAAAACAATTTTCATATTCCCATTGGTACACTACTTTTTGTCTTCTTGGAGATCAGCCAATAGATGATCAAATATCATAGTACATAAGGAAGTTCCAGAGATAACGTTTGACTAGTAAGTTCTGCTCTCACCATCAGGGTTGGCCATCCTGCTCCAAGAGAAAAATTTACACGGCATTACGGCTTGAGATGGCTTCTGTAGGTTCTCAATTTAGGCCCCATGTGTTCATAATCACTTTATGCGTCCTCTTGGTAAGTGTATGATGGTAGCACAGTAAGTACAAACAAATATAAACCTTTCAAATTGTGTGTATAATTGGTGCTTTAAAGCAGTGGTTTCATTAGAAGGCGGCTTCCGGCGATTTATCGCCGCCTATAGCTACTGAGCGTCAGCTACTTTGCCTGAGAAACTGAATAGAGTTTCATTTGTTTGTACATTCATTTTTCACTTTTACAGATAAGTGCATTGTCCCAAAGTATTTCTTTAAAACATTCTTGGAATTGGCAAATAAACTCGAAAGAGAAGCTTCACTTCTTGTACTATTTTATTTAATTTAGAAATGGTCTGTTCACGCAGGGCTCTGACATATTGGAACGGTAAATCCAAGGCGGAAAATGCCTGCTTCTTAAGAATCTAGCAGTTATGAGAATGTTGTTTTCTTGCCAAAATGCTAGAAAATGCATCTCAAGAGTCCCAAAATCTCAACCCCCTAAAGCGTTGCAAAATGCTGGAAAATCCATCTCAGGGGTCCCAAAATCTTAAACCTCCCTAAGGCCTCGGAAAAAAAATGTATAACCGCCTACTTTCATCATCTAGCCACCTATTTCAAAAATTACTGAACGCAATGTTAAAGGTGAAGTGATCTAATTGGTTTTCAAATATGTCTTGACAGGGTGGAAGTTTGGAACAGTCACAGCAAAATGGTAAACAACAATAGTTTAATTTTATTCAATTGTGTTAGATCTTAATTAACTCTGTTTGAATTGTCGCTAATCTATAGGAGAGTTTATAAACATTTCAAGCCCATTCTGACACACAAATACACATGGAAAACTTAAGTATAAAGTTTACTGGCGTCGAATATGCAAACATTAATCGGATGACATAAGGTCAATCAGGTTTCAATGTCATTGTTACTTAGTTAGTGACTTTACAGCATTTAAAGTCGAAGCGTTTTTAAGAGCCGTTCTTTCCTTTGAAGGAAGCTTAAAAGTTCAAAACTATATATGGTAAAAAAATTATGCCAAAAGAAAAACACAATATCGTTCACCTTGTTTCCGAAGAAAGTTCTAAGTAAAACACAACATTTATATTGGTCTTACACACTTGCACAGCCTTTGATACTTTCTGGCCGCTAAAGAAACAAGTTGTTTCCTTTGAATTTATTTGCATTAAGTTTGCCAAGTACCTTTACTCTAATGAGGACTTAAATAGTTTCAAATTCTGATTTTAGTTTACCTTCTCCGGTTCTTTTTGACATTCTATATAATAGTGATTCTAATCGGATTATTTAGAATCTTTAAATTTTCAAGAGATACTCATATGCGATGAATTCTTTCTTCAAAATCATTCGATAGACGAAGTGAAATAACTATCAAGTTATGACCCGATAACTTTGATTCCCCCAGTGGCTACTTATAAGCATATGACCCTGTTCTGTCGTAAAACTAATACTGTTGTAAATTTTAGTAACTGTCGCAAATTGTAATACCTGTCGAGAATTGTAATAAATCTTGTTGTAACTTCTAATAATCGATCTGTCGTATAAAATGTAATAAGACTCTGTTGTGAATTGTAATAAATTGAACTGTCGTAAATTGTAACGACGCTTGTTGTGAAATGTAATAAACTTTTCGGAGATCAAAGGTTGCTTTTTGTAAAAAATCCCCACTCACGGATGTGTTGACGTCATAAGTCATGTAATTCGACAGTAGGCTTACCATATCCGTTTCGATAACCATCCCCGGACGAATATCCAGGTTTTTTTTTTTGGCACATTTATAATTTTATTTGGGACGCGCTTATTCACATCGAGTTTTAAATTACGAAGCCAGGCCCATTATCACCGGTTTCTGTAGTAAAATTTACCATAAATACACATTTTGTCATTTTTTGAGTTTGAAATATTCCAGGATACATAATCCAAATTTGTAACAAAAAGTACTAAATAGTACAACTGAGTAAATTTGACTCTCATTGTTCGCAGTTGCAATTGCCAGCATGTTTAAAGAGAAGCACATACATCTTTTCAGTGCTATTTGAGAAGTCGTGGAGTGGTTTACGGTACCACAATGTTTATTTCATTTCACTTAAATAAAAAAAACAAAAAAAAAAATACAGCTACATAGAGAAAAACTGTTTGCATGCATACTCGAAGCTTTTACGAGTGAATGTCAGTGATAAAATACGCTGGAGATTTCAGACAATAAACAATAGTTCCATAACAAATATTATTTTTTTCATTTTTTTCCCTTCACTTCATTATTCATATACCGTATTCCTCGAGTAAACACACAGTCTTTAAGAAGTGCCCTTTTATGAAAGCGCCATTGTGAATAAGAGCCCCTCTGTAAGAAGTAGTCCTCCCCCTTCCACACCTTAACAGTCCAACAGCCAAAATAATTTGAAGATCACGTCCTGTAATTTTGGTTTTAATTGCACAATAGATAATAAGATATCAGTTTGTTTTTGAAAATCACTTGCCTTTAAGGAAAATTTGATAAATGCCCCTTCTAGGGAACGGAAACTGGGCGCTTATCAGACAAAATACGGTCTCTCCTAAAATTGCGAGAAGAAGCCCCGGTGCACACAGTCGGTCAATAGATTCATTGTAAATGCATTGCTTTTAACCAGTCAAACCAACAGAGATTAAAGCAAAAAGTAAGGTCACATATCCTGTGACGTCATTACCTTAATTAGAAAGAATTGTTAAAAGTAACATCTAGCCTCCAAAAATTTTATTACAATTCACAACAAGCATTATTACAAATTGCGACACTTCAGTTTATTATTCAATTTACGTTAGGTTGATTATTTCAATTTGCGACAAGATTTATTACAATTCTCGACAGGTATTACAATTCACGACAACGGTTATTACAATTTACGACAGGTATTACAATTTACGACATTTATTACAATTTACGACAGAACAAGCACCTTGTCCCAATTTCTAATAATGTGAGTTTTCGCAGTTTGTAGCAACTTTCTGTAAACATAAGCTGACTCGGTTGGTGTTTCTCATACTACAATTTTTTAATTCACAGAAACAGTTGATGTAAAATATTGACAAGGCGACTTTAAGAATTAAAATTATTAATGATTGTTGTTTCAATTTTCTTGGTACCCAGATCACCTTTTTTATTTTAAATTAACGTATATACAATTTTTTTTTTCAAATATGCCTAAAAATTTGAAATATTTCATTGACTTAAAAACAAAAATAAAAGTATCATAATATAATAATAAAATAATAATCATAATAATATCAATAATAATAGTAATAATAAAGCCAAAAACCCAGTGCAAAACCGTATACGACAAAAAAACTTGACAGCGTTGGATCATACACTCTTGATCAGTCGAAAATAATTTAAATTTAGAATGTTTGTGTCAAAGACTTGCAAAGACCGTCTGACCTGACAACTTGAGTTAGAGCTGTTTATACAATATTTCGACTGGCCATTACCGGTCTTCATCAGATTTTAATAAGACAATTTTTGTTACAGCTATATATATGTTAAGAAAATAACGGACGGAAATTACAGACATTTTAATGTTTTAAGATAGTGAAATGGAAGATAAATGGTGCCAGATAAGATAAAAATATTAACAATAACAACTTTTAATATAATTGGATTACTGCTTTACGAGCTTTCCTTTCAAAATCACGTTTAGATTTAAGAAGTTCGAGTGTAATAAGAAGCATATATGCATCTTATTCAAAAAGCTAAAACCTTTGCAGAAAAACAGATCACGAATTTTCCCAAAGAGGGGAGGGGGGGGGCACAGGCCCCCCAGGCCCCTCCCCTACATCCGCTTCTGCCTTTAGGTATAAACAGACGTAATGAACAGTAATCCAATTATTTTAAAAGTTGTTATTATTTTTATCTTATCTGGCACCATTTATCTTCCATTTCACTATCTTAAAATGTCTGTAATTTCCGTCCGTTATTTTTGAACATATCAATATATATATATATATATATATATATAGCTGTAACAGAAATTGTATTATTAAAACCTGATGTAGACTGGTAATGGCCAGTGGAAATACTGTATAAACAGCTCTAACTTTATTCTCGTTGTCAGGTCAGTCTTTGGAAGTCTTTTTGACAAAAATATTCTAATAGTAATAACATTTATGGTAATAATCCGCTTAACACTACAGAAACCGGAGATAAGCACCGGCTCTTTGGGCTACTTTGCTCGTAAAAAGTTTAGAAAGGATTTCTTGCCTTCTTTTTCAAAATCTGTTTTAAAACATTTTTCAGCACACTCATAATCCATGGTCTTGCTCTAATTCATAAATCCCTTTTTTTCGTTCTGCAGGTAGTCAATGCGGGAGCTTCATTTGCAGAGAAGGAAAAATGTGTGTCACAAAGACAGACGGACAAAAGGAGTGTCAGTGTCCAACATCATGTCAGCTATTAAGGGAAGACAGAGTTTGCAGCGTGTATGGAATAGATTTTCGAAACTTGTGTGAACTGCATCGCTTCGCTTGCGCATACCGTATAGATATCGCTGTTAAAAACAGAGGGAGATGCCAAAATCAAGGTAAGGGTAAATTGAATGCGCAAGCATTAGTAGTCTCACACATTTACAAAGTTTAAAATACAACGAAACTTAACAGGTAAAGTTAAATAAAATCTTCAAATCTAAAACAAATAACATCAACTAAGTTGTAAATAAAAAAGGTTTGAAAAAGTTTTGGTTCTTCTGTAAAATGAACGGCAATGACGTGCAAGATGATGAAACATTGTAGTTAGTGTCAGTGACATGCAAGATGATGAAACATTGTAATTAGTGTCAGTGACGTGCAAGATGAAACATTGTAATTAGTGTCAGTGACGTGCAAGATGATGAAACATTGTAGTTAGTGTCAGTGACATACAAGATGATGAAACATTGTAATTAGTGTCAGTGACGTGCAAGATGATGAAACATTGTAATTAGTGTCAGTGACGTGCAAGATGATGAAACATTGTAGTTAGTGTCAGTGACATGCAAGATGATGGAAAATTGTAATTAGTGTCAGTGACGTGCAAGATGATGAAACATCGCAGTTAGTGTCAGTCACGAAGGAAGCAACTGTTACTGGTTAATAGCAGTAATAGTTACAGCGATGATGACACTGATATAAATTGTGTTGTGATACTCGTTATCTAAAAGATATACATATCACTTTTTCTTTTATCATAGGCAAACAAATATGTCACCAATCGAAAATACCTCGTTTGTCAAATCGTTTTATGGAGATATATTACATGCGAATGCAAGTAAGCCGGAATTCGTCCATCATAAAGCACATGAGAGCCGCGGAAATGTCACGCCAGACCAAATACGACTCTTGTATGGTACGTAGTGCGTACAAGTTTAACATACAGTCCAGCTTTACTTTTCAAATGTCACACAATGCTAGTCACGCTTCTTTATAGGCTATTCCGAAATTAGGCAGGGAACTGGGGCGAGATTCAATTTTTAACCAATCGATAATCTGACTCCACCACATGAAAGATCGCGTTGATAGTTAACATTTGAGTAATTCTGATGTTTTTAGGGTAATCAGAGACCAGGTTATGGACCTTGATATATGGTTGCAAATCCATAGATATATGGTTGCAAGTCCTTAGATATATGGTTGCAAATCCATAGATATATGGTTGCTAATCCATATAAAAGTTCTATTGGTTGAGACAGCGTTTCCCCAAACCATGTAAAAATGAAAAATAAGAAAAAAGCAAGAAGAATGAAAACGAGGAGAATGCAAATGCTAAGGCAAAAAATGATTATAATAATGCGTATTTTCTTTTCACAGTTTGCTTTGAAGAGACGTGATGCAAATAAAAATGGAAAGCTTGATAGAAATGAGTGGGCCTCTGTTATCGCAGAATTTAACCCCTTCCGTGCATGTATCAGCGGATTCCTTCAATCTTGTGATGTAGATGGGTCACGTGATATCACCAGCTCAGAGTGGTTGGAAGGTTTCCGCTTAAAAGGTAAGTATTGTTATAGAAGATCACAATAGGACGCAGTTATGATCAGTTCAGTAAAACTGTCTTGAGTTATTAAGAAACATACTTTAAATCATTCAGACGCAAACTCATTTCAAGAAAGAGAAAATGGACATAAAATCGAACGTAGACACAACCGTAACACAGTACATACGTGACTGAAATAATAAGCGTAAATTAAGCCCCCCGTTAACCTAAACTAAGCCATCCGTAAACGTAAAAGTAAGCGAAATCATTTTTTGTCTTGAGGAGTAGAAATGTTATATAATAAAAATACACGAAGATATTTGACGTTTCGACGTCGCGCTGGACGTCATTTTCAAAATGAATTTACAAAATGAGTTTGAATAATAATTGCAAAAAAAAAAGTCTTGAGGGAATTCATACAGAATTTAACTGATTGTTAGTTAATCCATTGTTCTCTTAACAAAATCCTTGGCACGCACAGAGTCTGATTGTTTATTAAGCGATGGCTTGATCTTAACGTATAAACAACATCTCATATGGCTAAGCAAGCAATCGAATTTCGAACGACACTTCTTCAGTATATTAAAACAATCAACAATATCAACAGAATTGTCATTGTGCTCTTTAAAGCGTTTGTAAATTCATTTTGAAAATGACGTCCAGCGCGACGTCGAAACGTCAAATCTCTTCGTGTATTTTTATTGGTAAAATGTTTAAATAAGGGTTTACTACTTAAGAGTAGAAAAGATTGTTATTATTCATTATAGTTTTGAACCAGTTGATGAAACCCTATAAAGTGACCATTCATTTTATTTGTCATGAAGAGTAAGAAATAGTTGATGTTATTTTTTCTAATTTTGAACCAGCTGATGTTCAACAACTAATAATGTGACCATTTCTTGTCCTGAAGACTAGAAATCACTGGTATTATTCATTCTATCAATCGAAGAATTCCTGGAATCGATGTTGGAAGTGATCACTAATTTTGCTCATCTTGAAAAGTGGATTCAATATTTGTTTATAGTGTAATCAACTTATAAAACCAAAATGTTAAAAAAAAAAACACACAATTTTGAAATCTCAGCTGAACAAGTGTTAACACGATGGGAGGTTGTTTTATTATAGGCGAATCTTTGCTGACGTCATTAATCTGCTTCATTAGCATACAACTTTAGGTAACGAACGAACAAAGATAAAGACGGTTTGAGTCTAAAACTTAAGAAAACTTGTCGAGCTAACAAAGAGATGAAAATTTGTACTCTATACAGGCTTTTTCTAAGAGGATATCCCGGTTCCAAAATACTCAAAACAGCTGGGGGCAAAACCGGTTAATGAACGATACGTTTTCTGTAAAATCTTCATTAGATCACAGGAGCTGTGTTAAACGCATCGCTTTCATATTCTCAGAAGCTTATTTTACAAAATACTCTCGATATACAATGCTTCAGTTTTTGTAACCTTATTACAAACTGACGCACATATGCTAGTGAAGGGAAAAATATAAACAAATATCCGCCTATTCACTGATTTCGTTTTGAAAAATGTTTACCAAAAATTTCTTGTTTTGTTAGTTCCTACAACACGTTTCACCACAAAAAGGCCTCCACTGACTACAACCAAAAAACAAACAACTCCGCCACCCACCACAGCGCATAAAACAACGGAGCAAAAATCAACGTTGCTACGTACAACAACCCAGATGCCAACAACAACGAAAACGACGACAACATCTCCAAGTAAGTTTGGTTTTAGTGTGATAATAGCTATCTTTCTTTTCTAGCTTTTCATGTATTACCACAGGCAGCCCAAGCTTAGTATTAGTTCATCGATTGAATCGTCTTTACAGTTATAGTGATTTAATGGAGTATGAGATAAATAACGCTTTAGAGATTATTATATTTCTATTTTGAGCAAAAGTCAAAAATAATGGTTGTTTACCTCAATTGTTGTCTCCTTTTGTCTCGCTTGTACGTCTAAGGACCATAAGAAGTAATTAAGGGGTGATTAGAAAATCGGTGGTTCTCCAGTAAGAAAGAGAGAAAGGCTGGAGGTTTGAGATGATGATACATCACACAAAAAGCTCGATAAATTCTCTCCTAACCGACGGATGACCACAAAATCAAGCTTGCCCATAGATTAATAAATACTAGAACCGGAAACTTTCATCTGGGCTCCAACAATTTAAGCTCGGAGAACAGGAAAGCTCGTTTTCTCGTCGAAAGTGACCGAGCTGAATTTCTTGATGACCGTTCACGCCACGTACTGGCTACCAACGGTTTTGCTACGGGGCATTGTAACTGCGCGATTATGACAAAAATAACACATACCCGAGGAGGCACTGTGCAACGCAGCTGGGAGATTAGGTATAAACGTGCTGCTGTAACTTCACTTGCTCGAATGGCTTTAAACAAGATTACAAATGAAGTTCAAAACTTTTATTAATAGGTCTGAAGGTTACATGGAACTCTTTGTTTAAAGCTTTCTAAAATTTGGAAAATTCATAAACTGGAAATGTTAAAGTAATTATGAACAGCTGCTGTTGCACGTCGAAACTTTTAGTTGAAACTTGGCGCTGAAAAGAATGTGCGGCGAAACGCGCTCCTTGGCTTTTGCGCTACTTGTGATTTACAAGGAGGAGTGAGTGAAACAATTTCAAAATGACAGATGTAAACAAGAATCGAGCGCAAACCAGAATTTCAGCTGTATTTGCTAAACTGTTAAAGATATTTGCCTTTTTACTTCGTAGCAGTTATTTGTACATTATATAAAACTTAAATTTGTGACAATTCTAAATGTTATGTACCAATATCACAATTAACTACTACGAAATAATTGGAACTTCTCGGACAGTTGTTGCTGTTTTTCATCTCTCGCTGTTACAAATTTTAAAATTTTAACATGTTTAAAAGCAGCTAGAATCTCAAGTTTTGAGAAACGAAAGGGAAATTTTAGTCTCTAAGACATGCCCAAGTTTCATTTTGTTCTTTTTTTGTTATTTTTGACTTATAGACCATAATTAGACACAGTCTTGTATTGATGGGGACAGCCGAACATGAAAGGCTCGGTTCCTCAAAACTCCGATTACTTAATCCTGATTACGACAAATTCAAATACTAATTTATTCATAAGTAAAACTTTGTAATGCTTACAAAATACTTTTTAGTTTTACCAATAAAAAATGTCAAAATGGATTAAAAATAGCATTCAGTGAGTGCATGTTGCTATATTGCTATGTCAGTTTTTGTAAAAAATAGTTCTTAAGTCTAAGAGAAGATGTGGTTACCTAAGGGATTACTTCCTACAATCTACAATCTTTTTTGTGATCAGTACCAATTCCATTTTTAATATACACCAGTATTTTCCCCTTCCCCAAAGGCTGAAGAAAAATAAACAAAAAGCAACAATTTCAAACCATTAACTTATGTAAGCATTTCTTTTTTGGAAACATTTTATGGTTATGCAATTGTTACTAATTGTATTTTATCAATGTACAAATTTTTAGGAATGTAGTCAATAAGTTTCAGGACATTTCTAAATTTATTGCAGGTGCCTGAAATGTATAAATGATAGAAGTTGAATATTACAGAAATGAAACAATGTTTTATTTTAGAACATCAGGAGAATAAAAAACGATATGAATCCAATTTGTAGTGAATTAATGAAAAAATGAAAAAAAAAACTTGGTAATCGAACAAGACATTTTGGAGTAATCATAGTTAGGCTGCAGCTTTTTAAAACAAAAGTAATATCATGAAATTTTTGTAAACATTCTGTAAGCTTGTAGTATAATACTATTACATAATCGATTTGTCAAGATTAAATCAACTTACTATTGTAGGTTTCCTTCTGTATTGGTTAATTATTTACGAATAGCGATGATACTGGAATGTAAACAAAAGTAAAATTTTTTGACAACACAACCAGACATTATAATAAGGCCAGACCAATCTGATCTTTCGAAATTTCTCTGGTCGGTTGTTATAAATTTAGGGAAAACAATTAAAACAGAGGTTTTGCAGAGTTTTGCTTTATAACAAAATATATGAACAAGCTTTGTTTCGTTAGAGTCATGGATTGTGTAATGATAATCTTATGTCATAATAGGACGATCGGCAAAAAGCATCTTTTATTTTGCTTTCATTGAATTAAAAGTTGAGTGATCGAAACATTAAAACATCTCTTTGACTTTGAGATAATGATAAAACTTTGCATGAAACATGCTTCACGCATTCATTTCGCGCTCCACCTGTATGCAACGTAAATACATTTTTGAAAATGATAAAATCAGTAAAAACACTAAATCAAACCTTAGCGAGTGAACAACTTCTCTGTGCTTCCACAAACGAAGTTTCTGGCACCACTACCATACTGCAAAAACCTTACTCCAAAAAAACTGATTAGTGTTTTCTGACAGGCTGATAGTAAAACAAAACTTATCGCTTTTTCCATCAACAAAAAGTTACCGTTGTTTGATTTGTTTTACAAACATCGACCCGTATTCCAACTTTGTACTATGCGATGCATGTTATCCATGCAATGAACGTATAAGGGAAAGAGCATTGTAAACGTTCAGTTATGAAAAGATAATGTATGGATTGGCTAACTTCTTGTTTTATTTTCAAAAGCACCATGTACCAAAATCTGCCCTGCTGGGAAACCGAATGCATTATGTACCGCTTGTAATTGTGTGGACCATATCTTGAGGGGCCGTGTGGTGACCAAAAGAGGAGAACCTTTGGCAGGTGCAAACGTTTCTATCGCAAGAAACCCTGCTCGACTAGTTGCTCGCACCGATATTAGTGGCTACTTTTTCGTCGCTGGGTTGTGCGTAGACGAAGAAACTTTCAGAATTCAAAGACAAGGCTACTTCCCTCTTGAACTGTCGGCCACTATAGAGTCCCGATACTCATCTCACTTTGAGGCCAAACTTCGTGACGCAGGTAACAAGGCAATAAGACAGAATATAAAAACAGACCGTTAGAAAAACCGGAGGGGGTGTGAAAGAGGGATTGAGGGAGGAGGGGTAGAGGGAAGTGCAAGAAAAAGGATAATCTTGTGCGTAGTTTTTTTTTTTCAGTGATTCAAACTGTTTTTGTCTTGAGCCCATTGCACGTTTTTTTCAGATAGGTTTTTTAGCTGGGTTTTTTGGAACTGTCAACTCATCCCTTTTTTACTGATGCACCTTCCCTTAAGAAGATTCATAATATTTTTGTAAGTTCTTTAATATTACCGTGTAATTAGCATTTTTAGTTAAGAAATAAAACATGTTTTCCGTGCCTTCATAGCCTGGTGAAAACCGAGGCGAACGTTTGGGAGAACTCGA
>JAOBBB020027990.1:0-15271 GCA_025331005.2 Zoanthus gigantus | reverse complement strand
ATTCAAACCTGAGTTTTGTGAACCTTTGAAAAAACACTGAATGTTAAATTTTAAATTTTTGAAATAACATTGTAATGTTAAAGTTTCAAGTATATTTTTTGTAAAAAAACTCTTTTATAAACTGTTTAAAATATGCAAAAGGAACGATAAAAATGATATCAATTAAGCTAACTTTAAAAAGCTAGAATAAAAATTTCTACTAAGCAGATAAACTAGTTTGAGTAGAAATTGAATGAAATATTACAATTTTGAAATGTCCCAGATCCAAAATGTAGGTTGCAATTGTCTACAGTATTTCTAGCTGATTGATGAACTACCGGCGATCCTGGCAGGGAAAATTGCGGTAAAGGAGAACTTGTTATCGTATCCAAAGCAAAGTCAAATTGACTGCTGCTTTGTTCAAAACTAGGGGTATCTTGAGGACTAATAATGAAGGATATATCGCGGTGTGATTCCTCATTATCGTTTTGCTGTAATCCACAGGCTGATGAAAGAGCTTCGGCCATTTGTCTTTGCTTGTTCTCCGGTAATCGTCGAGAGTAAGATCTTATGCTGGCTTCAGATTTATGTCCAGAGATTCTCATATGTGCCTCGCCTCAAAATAACAGTGGTCTACAGTCACCGCAGTGGTTCTGATGCTGTGGTTAGTGTTGTTTTGAGACAAATTAGCAGTCCTCGAAAGCCCTTTCATGAAATTACCAATGGTGGTTTTCCCGAGCGGTACTTTACAATACCATGAGTCGTTTTCGCTTGGGTTGTCTTTCGGTCTTTGCCAAAGAAATTCTAATTCCGGGTGAAGTTTTGAAAGATAAAGTTCGAAGGACTTCACTGGGCATAGAGGTTTTCGTTCTCTCTATGGTTTTTGTCTAGTTCATTGACAGCTTGATAAACATAACGTCTGTTTTGTGAGTCTACAGCAATGGTAAATGAGTTTTTGGTTTGTTCTCTCAAGTTTTTTCGTCTTCTTGTTGGAAGGAAAAACATAATGTCAAATAAACATTTTTGCTGAAGTCCTCTTGGCGTTGTTACATGAAATGATGAATAGAGTTTTTCTAAGTCGTCTGCTGTTATTTCTGGGTGATGCTTGGCTTTGGCAAAACTTTTCTTTTTCAGTTCGACGAGAGAAGCAGAAAAGACTTTGTTACACTCAGCAAAATGAGGGTCCTCAATGATGTTGAGCTTCTTTTCTTTCATGAAATGCCTTGCTAACCCATATCTTATTGCATAAAGACTGTCTTTTGTGTAAAAAGATCGATCTTGTTTTCTTTGGCGTAGAATGTTTTCAGCAGTTGGTTTAACTCGGGACTGCTTAGCCCTTCCAAATCCGCAGAAACTCCTTTTTCTAAGCAAAAGTCTTTCAGAATCTTTAAGGCTTGTTTAGTAGAGTTCTTCGTGGATTTTGACTCTTTTTCATCAATTAACTTCTCGATATCCTGCTCTGTTTTACTCCCAAATCTACTCTCCTCCATATTTCTTAATTTGTGACGAGCGCGCGCACCGAGGTTTTCCCGCTTCAACCAAGGTCAAGCAAGGTTACTTCCGGTTTTGTTGTTTACCGGTCCATAACATAATGTTGCCCGCTGAGCGCGTGGTTGCTGGGAAACAGTGAAACTTGTTCACGTGCGCGTGATGTCGTCTCGTCCAATAGGAGTACGAGAAAAATGGACTTTGATAGTTGGTATATAACAATTGTTATTATTGTCATTGTTTCTTTTGCTATTGTTGTTGCTGTTTTCATTATTGTTATTTGTTACTGTTATTGTCTTTATTGTCATTGTTTCTTTTGCTATTGTTGTTGCTGTTATCATTATTACTTGTTTTTTGTTACTGTTATTGTTTTTATTGTCATTGTTTCTTTTGCAGATGCTGTTACTGTTGTTACTGTTGCTGCACTTGCTGTTAGTCTTGTTGTAGTTGTTCCTGTTGTTATTGTTTTGTTTTTTTTTGTTGCTGTTGTTCTTTTCATTGTTGTGGCTTCTGTTATTGTTGCTCCTCTTATTGTCATTGTTGTTTCTTACGCTGTTACAGTTGTTGTCACTTGTTGCTTTTGCTTTCTAGTGTTGTTTCAGTTGTTCCTGTTGTTATTGTTATTTTTCCTTTGCTGCTAATGTTGTTTTGATAGTGTTGCTGCTGTTGTTGTCGTTGTTCCGGTTGTTTTCACTGTTGCCGCTTTTGCTCTAACTGTTGTCGTTCATGTTGTCCTGTAAATTGTTTCTTTTGCAGTTGCTGTTGTTGTTGTCACTGTCGATGCTGCTAAAAATTGAAAAGAACTATCTCGAAGTGTCAGTTTGCTAGTTATATGCACTGGCCGTGCCGCAATTGTTCTTGCAGTGCTTACTCAAGATAGCAATCTTTCTTTGCAAATTTGCAACAAAATAGTATTACATTGCACTTTTGCCGTTTTCTCACCTGAAACATGCATGCTCTCTCAAGGTAATACATATCATCAAATGCACGTTCTGCAGTACTAGCAGTCAGCAGCACTCCATGATTGCACATGAACAATACACGATTGTCGCCAAGAACTTTAGCCAGCCGCTTTCCTTCGTCCACACAGTGACTTAATCCATTGTATTCATTGTCGTAAGCATAGCTTTTGTAGAACAAGCAGGAATTTTGGTGATACATGCCAAAGGATTGCTTTTTTAACATTCCTGAAATGTCAAAACAAGTTTTATGATCAACAGTTTCACTACTCAGAAAATGTTCTGTTCCGCTTTAGCAAATCTGGAGATAGGAGACAGGATGAGAAGGCGAACTTCATTAGTTCAAAGCTTTTTACACCAGTCTAGCTCTCCCATTTAGGTCTAGCAACCAGCTCAGGCAAACATTATAATGCGCCTACTTGCGAGACTAGTGTACAAGCAGGAGAAATCTGATTGAGTTTTATAACTATGGATCAGTTTGCATACCGTAAGGGCATGTAAATTAGATAAAAATTATATAAAACAGAGATAATAGGCTATGGAGTACGATTACTAACAGCCAAACTGCTCTTGTTGACCTCAAAAACAAAACGTCCAACTACAAACCCTGTCTGTATATACGGGAGACCCTTGTAAAGGAGACCCTTGTAAAGGAGACCCTTGTAAAGGAGACCCTTGTAGAGGAAACCCTTGTAAAGGAGACCCTTGTAAAGGAGACCCTTGTAAAGGAGACCCTTGTAAAGGAGACCCTTGTAAAGGAGACCCTTGTAGAGGAGACCCTTGTAAAGGAGACCCTTGTAACGGAGACCCTTGTAAAGGAGACCCTTGTAAAGGTGTGCGGAATTTGTCCCCGAGAGCAGACAAAAAATCCTAGGTTCGGCGCTGTCTCTTATAACTTTTCTGGTTACTTGATGTTGCATTGCACAGACTGCGTACTTGTCTCGTAACTTTGGCTCAGTTTAAATACAATTTGATTACGAATCTGTAGCGTTCTATAATGGCGGAGTTTAAATCTCTTGACATGCACTAACATAGCTATAAAGAAACACAAGTACAACACACAAACTACACGAATATCTGAATCACTCTAATTGAATAACATTGAAAAAAATTGTTATATCACAGAGCTTTTGAATTTAGTAAGTGTAACGTCATTGGACAGCCTGTGAAATTCTCATGCCTATTCTTGTATCATTCTAGTCACAGGGAATACTGCAAATCCTGCATTCTGAGTCGCTACTTTACGAACGGTTTGGTTTCAACAGATAACAAGTAGCGAGGCACGGCCATTTATCTTCCAAATAAAGATTTTCAATTAAGAAATAAAACACGTTCTCCGTACCTTCATAGGCTGGTGAAAACCGAGGCGAACGCTTGGGAGAATTCGAGAGCAGATCAGTGAAAAACCGAGAAAGAACATGTTTTATTTCTTTTATAAAATTGTTTCCCAACTTAACAGAGAAAAACGATACTCGAAGCACGTATGTATATTTTTATTCCTTTCATGAAACTGTAAATTCTCACCACTTGGAGACAGCAAATCATATTGCTTTCGTCAGTTTCTTGCTTCAAAGTGATATGAAAACACTTGTTGACCAATCAAAACGCACGTACTATCCAAATTATTTCGTAAAACGCTATGAACACAAACTTGTTTACCAATCAAAACGCACGTTCTATCCAAATTATTTTGTTACAGGTATTTCATAACTTTTGTCTGACCTGTTGACTTCTGGGCCTGATGAACTCCGAATATCTCATTTGGCCTCGATCCAAAAACGATTCAAACTACTTTCTATGTTTTTCATACAGGCATCTTTGAAGCCCCTAGTCCCTGTCTCATATTTTACCTAACTAATCCCTTATTTTCATACTTAAATACATTCTGTAAGGTAAAAAAGCTGTGAGAAGCTCACTGATAAAATAAATGACTGACCAATAGCAGTTCCATAAGGTGGATGGAGATGAAATACACAAGTGGCATCCGGACGAGCGTCATGAATTCCTTTGTGAATAGTTGCGGCTGATATTTCCACTCCCATTCCGTTACCTGGTTCGACAATGTTTAGCTCACTGTCTAAGCCAACAACTGTAGAAGCAGTTATCTGATGGTTAAATAATGTCTTTTTTAGATTAGCCAGTAAAAAAGTTGTTCATCTAGTTGGATCCGTTCATAGGAGACAATAAAAAATAGCTGAGGTATGATAGTTATAATTATTTTATTTGGCAAGGTTTGAATCTTGTACGATATATACGGTTCATTTTTCCATTTCATACAAAAATATAAGTTGTTTCTTTAATTTGCAGCTTTTATTACAATTTGTTAGACACACTCTGTGTCTAATGAATACGCCTTATTGACTTGAGGTCTGTGTGCTTGTAGACAAATAAACTGTAAATAATCAAACGATAAAGTGCTTATTGACAAAGGTCGAATCGGAAAATATTTGGCTCTTGCTCAGAATGTTAAAACCTTTAGCCAAGTTAGTCAAAGAAAAACTTCAGGCAACCATTCAAGAAAATCTCAGTGATGTCGATGTTAAAACATTGTATAACCACAATATTTCAGCTGGCCATTACCAGCCTTCTTCAGGTGTACAAATGTTTTAGCCAAATACATTTCCATCCAGCCCTCCCACTTGGTTTTTAAGTACATAATATGTTCCTATTTACTGGAAATACTAAGTAATACTTATTGAATGGAAACGAAAGTGGGTAAATTAAATAACTTGGCTCTGAAGCCTGATAAATATAACAAACATCGGTATTAAATGAAGCTGAATTATAATATAGTAACCTCTTTCCAATGAAGACCATGTGGTCCTAGAAGCATCACCTGTCCATTACCATTTTTGGCTGGTGCCATCATGCTCAGATGGTTACAAACACCCTCATGCAAGTTGTAGTACTCAAATCCTAGAAGGATATTTAAACAAGGGATACAACATTTATGACTAAAGATTTCATAGACAACTGGATATTAATTCGAACAGTGTATACAATATATTAGGAAAAATTACTCAGGTGATTACAGATTTTCCGGTGCTTTTATTGGTGGAAGCTCACGTATTCACGTCGGCTGTAATCACCTAATGCAAGATGATTATAGCTGGAATGAGAACACATTTTCACAAAATGAAGGATAACGCTATTCCGAACTTAAGCACAAAGAATGCAACTAAGTTTGGGATAACAATTTTCAAAGGTAAAAAATAATACAATATCATTATGGCAATTGTGCTAATTAGTGAAAAATAAAACTCCGAGTGGAAATGTTTCAGACGTCAATTGAAACAACCCCTCAGCAACAGCCGAGAGTTTGAGCTTTGATTTGAAAAACCCGCGGCTGGCCATCGTTTTTTTTTCTATATTTATTTCACTAAACAGAAGCAAAATTTCAAACTAAAAAAATTAGTGGTTAACTTAAAATGAAAGAATAGCACACAATATATTTAAGAATTAGGTGGGAAGTACAATATATCAGTTCCAACTGAATGCGGGAATATTACAGAACAACATGAAACTGACCGGCAATCTAAGAATTAAGAACTATTTTGCAAAAGACTGGCCCGCGGTTTGTGTTATTCTGCCATTTCAGGACAAAACAGAAATTTCAACATTTTAATTTAACTACGAATAGAAAAGACGTAGAAAAATAAGACGTACGGCACTAGTGACTACTAAATTGTCGCCAAACGACAAAACACAGGAATCGCTTCTTTTTCCTTCGCTTTTCTTCATTATTGCTAAAAGAAGATATCATTGACACTTAAAATAATCTTTGATATCTAAAGCGGAGTGTTTTCGATAAAAAAAAAAAATTGGTTGATTCAAACCAATTTGCACTACATGACTTGCTCAAAGTAAACAAAATCAGACAGCGTGAGACACAACGGAATTCCAAATTTTTGGTGAGTTTCTACATTTTATTATTTGCATAATCAATGACATACCACAAATGTTTTTTCATAATTTTGTAACAATAGTAGAATAAAGGTGGGCGTCCGAATACAAAATGCTCCACGTGATTTATGCTAGCACATTTTGTCCCCTCATTAAATATGCAATCCCACACATAATGTCCCAATTATGCGCATGCGCGCAGCCTCATTAAGATCCCAATTCTACGCATGCGTGAGAATTCCCCACCTCCTCCGCCCACCTCAGGAAAAACAAGATGCCAGCTTTTGCGTGACTATGACATGGTTCCAAATCTATATGGTAAAAATGGGATTTTGAATTGAGAAAATCTGGAAATTGGCAGATCATTGTATACGCTTAAAAGCAATCAGATCACATATTCATATTTGTTCAACAAAATGAGCAATCCAAGAGCTCAAGAAAGAGTGCAAGAAGCTCGAGAAAGATAGAACAATTTAAGAGCTCAAGCAAGAGAGCTTGGAATCTATAACTTTGAAAACATGAGTGCATTTGATTTACAGCAGGCTGTACATCAAGCGAGGAACAGAGCACGTCCAGTCCCTGCTCCACGTCCACCACCCGATCAAATCACTCGAACTCGTCCAGTTCCAAGACCAAGAACAAAAAGACCCTTACTAATACCACACCTTCAATTACCCACCCAAACCCCCGCCCCAATCTCAAACCAAGCCCCAATATCACCCCAAGACCAGATAGACCAAGAACAGCTGCTCATGTTTACATGCAACAGAGACACCTACCAATACCCAGACCAACTCCAGCTACTAAACCTTCCAATTTCGCATCACTAAAACAATTAGCTGGTAGCGTTGTTGAACTAGTCAAGAAGCAACTCGACAAGTTTGCTGACTGGATTATATTCTACGTTCCTGAACCAGTAAAGAAATAAGCTTCCTTGACTCATTCAGGTTCATGCAATACTCCCTTGCCAAGCTAGTATAAAATCTGTCTAGAGAATCTTTCAATAATCTCTCAAACTCACACTATTGGGAAGAATTTGACTTACTCATGAGAAAAGGCGTCCTTCCTTATGACTGGTTCGACAGCTTTGATAAACTCAATGCAATAGAACTACCACCTAAGGAAGCTTTTTGCTCTAAACTTACAGACGAACACATTTCAGACGATGACTATGCTCACGCACAGAAAGTCTGGCAGACATTCAACATGAAAACCATGCGTGATAATCATGACCTCTACATGCTGGTTCTTAATGCAACAACCTTTGTTGGAGGATCTTACCTTGCGAAATATTTATCAGGTAATGACGCGAAAGATGTTTTGTATGAAAAACAGAGGCATGACAAAGCCTTGGAAAAAAACCAGAAAGATTACGCTGCTTATCAAGAGAAGAGGTAAAAGTTCCTTGACTGGAAAGATGAGAATAGACGCAACAATGCTATTGCTTCCCATAACTTTGCAAACACAGATGAGGCTCTAAAATATTATAATAAGACCCACGCATATGAAAATCTGTCTGATGAACCCTCTCAATTCTCAGACTATTACAGACCTTCCAAAAATCAGAAGATGGGTGAGATTGTTTACGTTGGAGGTGGGATGATGGCTTTGGGATATCTTGCTAGTCGTTGGTTTTAAGTGAGATGACTTAAAAATTTTCTATGTTGAATTCAAACATAGAAAACAATGGCTGAAGGTGGAGGTGTCTTAGATCCAACTGGTCTTAATGATAAAACTCCTCTTATTGATGATGGAGATAATAAATCATTAGAACTTGAAAGGAGAAAAAGTAATCCTATCTATAAACCAGGACATGGTGATCAGGAAATTGACTGGGCTAATACCTCTACTTCTACACGACGTGGATCGGCTCCAGATGCCTCTAAAATATAGTCAATCCTAGTTATGAAGAAACCTCTTTCGGAGGAATTAATGAACAATTAAGGAGGAATGAAGAGAGTGTAGACGAAGGTGATACACGAACAAAAATAAAATTCCCTAATTTCAAGGCTGTCGGGACTAAGGTATTAGCCTGGTTTGATGATAAGTTAAACACTAATAAGATTAAAAACATGGCGAGAAAAGATGCTAAAACCTACACCCTATTACTACCAGACGGTAGTTTATCATCTGACTACCTGACTACTACAAGAAGAGTTTTCCAGAATCGGTTAAAAAAGCTTTAGGTAAAACTGCTGAAGAACTTATTAGAGGGAATGAAGATGAAATAGCTAGAGGAAATGAAAGAGTTGAACAACTTAGGACTGAACGTGAAAACGCTGATGAAAATCAAATGCCAAACATTGACCGTTAAATGCAAGTAGAACAGGATAATATAGCAAGGCGGGAACGACAGAATGAACGCTTTAGAAATAGGATGGCTCTCAAAGATAGGATCAAGATGATCTTCGAAAAGTACGGTCTCACAACATTTTCTGTATTAGCAGCTGCAGGTGCTATTATCGGTGTGATTGTATCCAATCTGAAAAACGGATTGGCCACCTAAGGGAGAGGCTTGGGTAATAGTTTGAAGGCTGTTGGCAAAAAGCTTGGACAGATACTTCCTGGAATGGTGGGTGCTATTGCGAGCTTCCTTTTCAGAACTGCGGGTGAGGTGATTGGGTTCCTAGGTAAACATGCGTGGCTGCTGATTGTCGCGGTTGTCATGTTTGCTGTAGAACAGTTTAAAAACAAGCGAAGCTAAGATGAAAAGATGACTGTCATAACTTTGAACATCAGTGAACCTAAAACCTCAGTTCACCTCACTCCATCTCTGGATGGTGCTCGAGAGTTTCAGGTAATAGACTTTGTTCACGTTCTAAAACCTTTCGTCAGGCTAACGGAACAACAGAAAGTTTACAGCATTACCGGTGGTGAGCAGGTTGAGTTATTTGGTTTTAACCGTGGAGTGTTCACTATCGAGGATCTACAACAAGCGTTTACTAGAGTGAACAAAAGCATTAACATATTAAAATTTGACAGAGATTGGTCAATCGTATCAAAAATTAACATCAAACTTGATAAAGAGTTATACACCGAACTCGGAGTACCGAAAATCCTTAAAGCTAGCAAACCTTACTCTTTGGTCTGGAACTGTCAAAGATTCTTCATGTATTGCGACATTGTCGATAAACATGAATCTTATGGCAATACCTCTAGTGGCTCTCTCTCAATCTCAACCCCATCTAAATAACTGGCTGTTAATATACCTTCACAGCATTACCCAACCTTACGCATGAAATCACATCAACGTTTCTATCTCAATGGCTTCGACTTATCCATTACTAACATTGATGGGGGCATTTCAACCTTTGGGATGAACTCATTCGTAATCACTTTAAAACTATCGTGATTACACATAGAAAGATGGATGGTTGTACAATAATATATATCCTCAATTGCCTAAAGCGGATGCGGATAATCCTACACCACAAACAGGTGAGAACTTCAGGCTGGCTTACCTTGAAAGAGAACTTGATGCTCGAAAGAAGATCAACAAGAAATACAATCGTGCGAGGAGTCTCTTTTTGAACGTTGCCACTGCAAGTGGTACCTTATCTGTGGCTCTAAGTGCCAGCGGCCTTGGCACAGAAATGACCTGAGTCGGGCTTCCTGTGGCTGTCAGCCTTGGAGCTCTCGGAGGATTATGTGCTGTGGTCAGTGTGATCAGTGGTGGTTGGGCGAAGATTATTTCCAAGAATGTCAGCAAGCTTGAGATCACTGTATCACTCTGTCGTGCGAAATTGAACACGATAAAGGTCATTGTTTCCAAGGCTCTCACGGATAACAAGATCAGTCATGAGGAGTTTATTCTGATCAAGCCAGAGGTTGATAAGTATCATGAGATGAGAACTTCAATCAGGAGAAAATACCAGAAGCATCAGTCTGGACAACCTCAGCCTCAACAACCTACTGCAGAAGACATGGAGAAAATCAAAAGGGAGATTCACGCAGATCTTATCAAAAAACTTCTCAATCAAGGGGAAGGAAGCCCTCATAAATTGTGCCTACTTCACGGTAGTGGTGAGTGGTTACCCAGCGTCACATACAGATGACATGCCACATGCATATAACCCTGATTATTAATGGAGAGAAAAATGCCTACAGCACACTAGCGTGGCAGGGATGCTTATATCTATGTGCACTTTGAATTCTTATTTCCTGTCACGGGAAATGAGATTTAAAAGTAAGCTTCTTACGTTTTAAAACACAATGAGTGTCTGGAAGAAATTTCAAGAACGGTATCCTAATGCAAACTTGTCTAGGTTCACACAAAAAGACTGGTTTGGTGATACTGATGCTGTGTATTTCAAATCTAAGGATGGCTCGGAAATGATTCAGGTTTTTGATAAGTCTATGTTTAATAAATACTACTTCACTGACGAGACTAAAAAGGCTTTGGGTCATCCTGCGGAGATGACACACCATGCAGCGATTAATATTTCGAATTTTCCTCAGGAGTTGACCTTGAATTCAAAACCGAAGTTGCCAGTTCCAGCTCTTGGTCACGCTGACAAGCCTCAAAGCTTCAACTTTTCCAACCTTGGGTCTTTGTCACACCGACAGATTCTTTCAAGATGAAATTCCGTGATGTCTTCATTGACACCAAGTTGACACATCACAGTGGCGAAAAATCTCATAGATGGCTGAATTCTCCCAACATGAACTACTGGCCGCAGCAACTGAACTTTGCTGTCAGGTGTGCGACAACTGGATGTGGTATAAGCTCTACGTTGCTGTTTAAGGATGAAAAGTTTAGCCATATTCCAAAGACTGATGGCGAATTGAGATTGCTAAAGCAAGTAAAATCATTTCTCTGGTTTCATGTGTATTTCACATTCAGAAGAATCTTACACGAGATGGGAGGTATACAGAATTCTGTGGCATTGCCTGGTGACGATGCTTTTGATCAGAAGAAGAACCCTTATGATATACCTTCCTCTAAAAGACTGTGCAACGAGTTTGGTATTTCTCCGAGTACAGATTTCCGATTTCATCAGGGATGAATCATGGTTTGGGCAACGTCTATATCTACTACAGCAATTGAGGATATAGTAAGACGGAAGCTCCTTATCCTGGAACTTACAAGTTCAGTGATGAAGGCGGCTCCGCTTCTGATGGAAACTTGATTCAGTACATCACGAATCAATCTTCTGAAAATCAGTTGGAACACTTTGTTTTGCCTGTATCTTACGGATTAACAAAAGCTGGGCAAGCGAGGATCAATCAGTCTATCGAAGCTTTCGTGTACTGCATTTTGGGTGCACAGGTCAATGTTCGAAGTTCAATACTTGGAGACTCTGACAGTGCGCAAGAGGTTAGACGTGAGTTCTTAGTGCTCATGGAGGATGCAGTGGAACACTCAGACATCAGTAAGTCTGTTCAGAGATTTCAACTCGCTGTCCAGGAAGTTAAACTGGACTTGGCAATATCTCCAGGGACAAGGTTGATTCCTTCAAGGATGGTGATCAACACTGAATTCACGGTTTGATACAACAACAAACTTAAACATGCCACTACTGATTAGAAACTAGGAGTGAATTCTGATGTGAATGCTGATGGTACTGTGGATGTTGGTATCAGACATAATCTTGGGGTAAGCAAAGTTAAGCTTCCACATGTCCAAAAACATGCTTCACATGTGGTCCAACAAGCTGCTAAGATTGAACTATCCCTAAGACTGTGAAGAGAACGCACACACAACATGAACTCAACTTGATCTTGGTGATGTTAGCTGCAACAGCTACAGCTTGGTTCTTATGTCGTTGAGATGTTCTTCATGAACTTTCTAACCTGAAACGGGTAACAAAAAAAAGGGACACAAGTGTTGGTCAACTTATTATGCTTACACTCTTTACAACTATACTTTCGCTTGTTGTGTTCACATATCCCTTTCACTCCACAGTCTATGCAGTAGTACTTCTGTTTATTGTGAGGGCAGATTTGGCTGCCACCACACTCCTTGCAAAAGGGTTTCTGCTTGTTGTGAGGACATATATGAGAGCCTCCACAGTCTACACAAAACTCTTTAGGTTTGTTATGTTCACATAATCCTTTCCCTTAATTTTTTCTTGTTGTGAGTTGCGAGGACAAAACCGTGAGCCTCCACAGTCTCTGCAATTACCCTTCTGCATTCCATGTTCGCATATTCCTTTACCTCCACAGTCTTTGCAATAATATTTATACTTTCCATGTTCGCATATTCCTTTTCCTCCACAATCTTTGCAGTAATACTTACAGTTTCCGTGTTCTCATTTTTTTGACGACATCCTTTAGCAGATTATTTAATTCAGAGTTCACAATATCACTTTTATTACCTGTAGTGGGTAATAAAAAATTGGAATTGTTTTATTCATCAACTGGCACTAGTCGTCTATGCCATGGTTTTCCAACTATTTTATATCATGTGGCGGGTCGTTTTTGTTTACTGTATTCCTTAACAGCAGCTTTGTAATCATCTTCTGAATTTTCTTTTTCTTGTATAGCCTCAATGAGTTCATATTTTCTCTTTTTAGTATATTCCTTCTATACCATGCTTCCTTGCTAGCATTCTTAATTCTTTCATTTTCATTTTATTCATTGTACAATTTGTGCTCTTCATCAGTATTTTTAATTCAAGATTTCCATTTTTCCAGATAATATATCAAAATGTGTGTAGAACTTGCTTTGCTTGCGTGTATAGTTCATAAACAACCACCACGTACTAGAAATATATATATATATATACACATATGTCATACCTATCAACTCTCCTGGATAAACTGGGAGTCTCCAGGTTTTGCAGCAAATCTCCCAGAAAGATTTTTGCTAAGTTGGCATACATTTACTGTATTCTCCAGGTTTTTCATTTTGCTATTTTCTCATACAGTTGTTGTATTTCAAATAAAATTTCCAGGTTTCTGGAGGTTGACAGCTATAATACATGTGGTGAAACAACTTCAATATGGGTCAAAACAACTCAGGATGTGCGGAAAAACAGATAGGAGTAAAATGAACTATTATTGCTTAGAGCTAGTCATATTAAGTATACAAAGCAAAGAAATTCTGTGAAATCCATTAATGTAATTGATATTCATGTTCATATTACCAGGGTAGGATTAATTTTAGTGATATTTGTTTTACAGTAACAGTAAAAGCATAATGCTTGTGGGATGTGGCTTAAATAAAAGATATTACATGTGAACAAGGATTAACTTGAAGCCACTGAAATGGGCACTATATAAGGCCACAGTGGTAACAGCGATTACCCCTTTAATCATATACATGAAAAAATTACTTGATTCTGATTGGTCAAGAGCAATGCAATTACTCTGTAATTCTGTGCAAAAAAGTGTAATATTGTGCAGAAATTTGTAATTTTGTGCAATTACAATCTCAAAGCTAATAAGCCAATCAAAATGTAGAAGTTTCTATGACAATAAAGGCATGAATTGTCCATGCATGCATGGATTGTCACAAGCCAATAAGCCAATCAAAATGCAGAAGTTCCTATGACAACGATTGAGGCATGAGTTGA
The DNA here is from genome assembly GCA_025331005.2 of Zoanthus gigantus. Classification (NCBI taxonomy): domain Eukaryota; kingdom Metazoa; phylum Cnidaria; class Anthozoa; order Zoantharia; family Zoanthidae; genus Zoanthus; species Zoanthus gigantus. The sequence continues at coordinate 1,426 of JAOBBB020027990.1, read as the reverse complement.
CAGTGCATGCATGAACTGTTATGTTATCACTGTCATTAAGTTTTGCTTTTTCACCACCATTTTTTTTAGGTTTTCAGTATATGATTAACATGCATATGTAATCAAACCTTTTACTCGTTCAATATGGAGTTAATTTGCCCTTATGTGTTTTAAAAAGCTCAAATTGTGTTTGCTGTAATGGGCTCATGCAATTTTGATTATTTTTAAAACATAAAAAAAAGAATATTATGGAAACTGAAAGCAGAGACAATTCATTGAATCTTGGGTACGCAGGAGGCATTTTTCCTAACAACGGAGAACCTATGACGCAAGGGGGTCAAAGCCAGCAGGAAGCCCCCGAACCGATGAAGCCACTTCTGCACCCAAAGAGAAAGAAAGAGCTGAGGCTGGATGGATGGGATGAGGTGAGAGTGGCTGCTGTGAACAGGAAAAAATGGAGAAAAACTGCTGATGCCTTATGTACCACCTAGGGCACGAAAGAGACAGGTACAGGTACAGATACAGGTACAGGTACAGGTACTGGTTTTGTTCAAGAAAGCGACTGACAACATTTGAAAAACGTTTCCAAGGGGCAACAAATGGTTGAACAATGTTTAACTTTCACTGAGAAATTTCTGAAAAACTGTTTCATTGATGAAAACGAAAAAACTTGTTAAAGACATGCAATCAGAAAAAACAAATTGTTCATCAATATTCTGATAATAACGTAAATAAAGGTATACAAGGGTGAAACTGGTGTATTTATACTTGACCCCGATAGTTCGATGTATTTTTCTTTTTCCTTGAGAATTAGTAAACATAGCAACTTGTTCCAGAGCAATATATAGCCATGCAACCGCACAGTAACAGATAATGTAGATATAACCAAATTAACTTAATGTTTCTACCACTGAGTCCAAATTAAAACAGACAAGAGACAAAAGAAACCTCGTTTACCTCTATATGCTGCAGCCAAATCAACTCTGCATTCCCAGTTTTCTTCCTCGGGTTCTTTCTTGCTGCTTCTATAGCGACAACTAATAATCGCTGGGATTTGAGTATTTCTAAGAAAAAACCTTGGAGCTTGCTTCGTAAAAATATTTACCGCGATTTTTGATGCAAATTTATGAAAAAAGCCCATGGTTGATTACCCTGCAAGCAGAGACCTAGCTCTTATGTCCTCACGTAAAACGAGAGGAAAAAGAAACCAGTCTGCGAACAGCCTCATCCTGATTTTTTACTCTGTAAAGCCACAGGTAGCCCAGACTCACGATGAGTAATGATTTTTAAAGTAGAGAAAATATATGCCAATTTAGTAATAAAAATGTAAATTCTACACCGTAAAAACGAGAGAATACTTACTGACGTTTCGGACGTTAGTCTTTCGTCGGAGTAAAGGGAAGAAAAACAAAAAATGTAGAGTTTATATAGGTAAAGAGCTGAAAAA
>JAOBBB020027933.1:3606-15272 GCA_025331005.2 Zoanthus gigantus | reverse complement strand
ACTAACGTCCGAAACGTCAGTAAGTATTCTCTCTTTTTTACGGTGTAGAATTTACATTTTTATTAATTAAAAAAGAAATGAATTTGAAGTATCAATTTGACAGTTTCACTCGAGGAATAGTTGCTTGTGGATCATCAGCATTGGTTGTTTGAATAAAGTAAATTATTTTTTATCAAAAAGGGGTCGTTTTTTTTTTTTTTTTTTTTCTTCAGAGATTTCTACTAAAACAATTAGAAAACTCGCTCTTAGTTTAGTTTCTATCGCCAGTCAATAGAAATTTAGAGAGAGTAAAGTAAATTGTAAATTCTGAAGAGTTATATCGTGTATAAATAAAGAATCTATCTTTCCATCTATAGTGGCTGCCGGAAGCCCGAACCTCACAGATAACGCCAACCCGAATTCGCCCTAGTCATTCTACCAGGCGATAGAAATTGAGATATCCTATTATAATTGTTAAATAGATTTTTTTGCGATTATGCATTTTATCTGTAATTTGAGTAGCTGCGAAAGGAAACGACTTTATTTCTTCGCTTTTGCTATTGCTTACAATAACTAATAAGTACACACTCGCAATGCGATTCTATGCAAGTATATTCAAAGAAAGCCGACTCTAAATCAATATTTTTGTGTAAAAAGAAGAAAAAACGTAAAGGTGTCTCCTAAACAATTTCATTCACTTCTTTATTTTAGATGGAACTGCTCTTGATCAAACAAGAGGAAGATCAAAAGCGCATGCGCGAACAGTTCGAGCGCGACCTTGAACTTCAGAAGCAGCAGATGGACAACATGATGGAGGCAAACATGAACGAGATGAGACAAGAGAGAGAGTCGATATTAGAACAAAATCGCTCGTTAGAAGAGGCCGTGAAGGGAATGAAAAGTGCCATGCAGGCCCGAAATCAGGAGATCCAGACTTTACAAAAAAGTATCGAAGCGTTAAAAAACAGGCCGCCACAAGTTATTAAGCGCGGAGGAGGAATTTGCGCAATAATGTGAAGAACCGTTTTGACTGCTTCTAACATTTCACATTTTAATGGCTTCCTTTTGACATTTCAGTAATTCAGAAATAAAGAAAAAATATAGGATAAGATGTTTTTCCTAATAATAAGGTTAGGAAGAAAGGAATTGGTACTAGAAAAAAATAAATTTTAATTAGTTTAGTATCCGATACGAATATTACTGTACTGTATATTCATATCAAAACGCTTTATAAAATAATTTGGATAGTACGCGCGTTTTGATTGGTCTACAAGTGTGTTTCATAGTGCTATGAAGCACGAAAATGACGTGAGCCATGTTGTTGGACTGTCTCCGACTTGTGAAAATTTACAGTACGCGCTTCGTATATCGTCTTTCTCTTTGTTGATAATGAAAATAATAATTTTATAAAAGAAATAAAACATGTTGTCCGTGCCTCCATAGCCTGTTGAAAACCTCGGCAAAGTTTGTACAACTCTTGAGCAGGTGAAAATCCTCGACTACGTCTCGGGTTTTCACTGATCTGCCCTTGAATTCTCCCAAACGTTCGCCTCGGTTTTCACCAGACTATGAAGGCACTTAAAACATGTTTTATTTCTTAAATGAATGGCTTAATCAATTATTTCATATTTGATTTTAAGTACCGCGATATTTTTAAAAAAAATTACAGTAGATTTCAAACAAAGATATGCATGATTATTAGTTTTTCATCTTTAACTCAACATTACTAACCCTTTTCTTGATTTGATTGTTAAATTTTATCCAAACAAACTCAGCATCAGAAAAGTCAATATTGTCCTCTTAAAAACCAAATAATCTAATTGTGCATACAGGTGTAAGCCTTACTTGAAACAAACCACGAGAAATGGAAAGAACGAAACATTTGACGTATTGCCTTGTCTCCAAATCTTCAAACACGCTTGCCTGAAACGGTACAATAAGTCCAAACATCAATAAACTGTGTTTGAGGGGAAAAATTTCACGACTGATAATTTTAATTCAAAATCTTATGATCTTAAAGATCAAAATTGCCGTTGCCGGTGGGCCGTGGATTTACTTACGTTCCAGTAAGAAAGAAAGCAACTGAGGTTGCCGTCGCCAGAAAACCGATTCCTTGTCTTAAATCCATGGCGAACTTTTCGCCGTTGGGAAAAATTGCAGAGTATAGAAATTAAAAATACATTATTGAAAAAAAACGCTTGAGAAGCTCCACGTATATACTTTCTACCTTAAATGTTGATTGATGAGCAAGAAATTCTAGTACCCAGCTTCCAAGCAAACTTGCATGTCATTGTGTAGTCGCCTGGTGGAATTTCACATCTGACAAGTATTGAAACTATATGTCTATTACGATTTTGATTTGTATTTAGCTTTGAATTTCTTTTATTTTTGTCATGACTGCATTGAAAGACCGATATATCTGAATATGCTAATTGACGTATCAGCGGACCTTAACTTTTGTTTGAGTCTCGAAATAATGTGCTGTGTTTAACGAAATCAAAATGGCTGCCTCTGCGTCTGGTTCTCAACTTGCAGTGAATGAAGCAAAGAAAGTGCTACGTCGTGAACTGAAGAAAAGAATTGCAGCAATGACAGATGATAAAAAAGAAAGAGAGTCAAGAGTTATTACTGAAAAGGTGATTCAACACTTTCAATCTACTTTAAAAATAGATACAGACACCACGTCCTCCTAGCTGGTTATAAACTATAACTGTAATATCATACTATAAGGCTAAATCAATCAAAAACAGGATGTCCAGATAATTTCAAACACATGATGTCTCATAACTTATGAAAAAGCATCTTTTGTTGTTGTACTTTTCGAGTGAATTGCAAATTATGTGCTTTTCAGTTTATTTAATATATATGTTCAGATTTGACAATAAATTACTTCTTGCGGTTTTGATACTCATTAGGTATTTTATTCCAGCTAGTAGGGAACAAGACTCTCTTCCCAGCTCGCTTACTCACTTCCAAGAGTAAGAACTAATTACAGATATTTGATATCATTTTCTGATACAATAAAAGTATGAAATTCACTTGCATCTGATCTTAAGTTTCTATCCATTGGGGCAATAAAAAGCCTATTAAGGCCATGATACAAGAACAAAATATGTTTATTTTCAAAATATTAGTTACAGTTTAAGATATCCATTGAATTCACAACACAATCTGCTAAAAATCACTCCATTATTCTCTGTGGAGACTTCAATCTCCCTGGTATTGATTATTCCACTCATGACATGGCACAGAATGCCCAAAACAAACAGCAATGTCAATGCCTGCTGGGTATTGTAGATGATTTTTACTTCACTCAACTAGTCCGCATACCTCCATGCTGTACTCTAACAGCAGCCAATATCTTGGACATAATATTGACAACCAAGCCTGATCTTCTCTCTGATAATTTATAGCTGTCATACCTGTTATCTCTGATCACTATCATATATCACTAAAAGTTAACAAGTTTATAAAGTTAAAGCCACACCCTCCAAGGAAAACATACGTTTACAGCGTGGAAATATAGAGTAATATAAGGGAGAAATAAATGAATTCTGCAAATCATTCATATCAGATTTCAAAAATCTCACAGTTGAAGAAAACTAGGTAAACCTAAAATCAGCCATTATCAATGCAGCAGAGACACACATCCCACAATTCACTATACGCTCCTCGCATCATCCCCCTGGTTTTCTCAATACCTTGACCATATGAATGAAAAAAACAATGACAACAAAGCAAAACATAGCCTACATGTAGCCGTACACCACCCCTTGAAAGAAAAACGGCAAAACATTCCGATTCAAATGACATGTGGAATAAATATAAATCATACAGGAAGGAAACCAGTTCTGAAATAAACAAAGCAAAGAACAATTATATATCACAGATTCTAGGAGACAATGTGAAAAGTAACCCAAAAAAGTTCTGGATTTATATAAAATCTAAACATCAGGAAGAGACTGGTGTCCCTCCCTTAAAGAAAGACAATGTTCACCACCTGCTCAACTGATAAAGACATGACAAATGTGCAAAACAAGATCTACTCATGATCAGTATCTGCTGTATGTCTAGTATGTGTGTGACTGTGTGTTTGAGGTGTTATGTGCTTGAGCCCATCCCAGCCTAGTAATTTAATATACATTTGGTATCTTAGCCCCCTGGTATTTTTAGCTTTTTAGTTATTTTAGGGTGCTAATACCCCTAATGTTTTTTTTTCAAACATTTTGTTATTATTATATTATAGTACTCAAAGAAGTGGGAAATAAAATAGTTGTTGCTGTTGTAGTTGTATTTACCCTAGAAGTTCTCCACAGTATTCCAAATATTAACACGAGTCCCATCACTAGTATTGCACTTATCAATGTTAACAATGAAGGGATTATATCTAAACTGCTAAACAATCTAAATCCTAGCGAAGCTTCTGTCCCAGATCAATTACCCATATGTCTTTTGAAGTATGCCAGCAAAGAACTAACACTTGTACTTCGCAAAATCTGCCAACAATCACTGAACACTTGAGATCTGCCAAGTGATTAGAGACATCCATTGGTCACACAAGTACACAAGAAAGATGATTGTCACAACCCAAGTAACTACAGGCCCATCAGCCTGACATGTGTATTATACAAACTGCTAGAACTCATTATTAGCAGCCATATAATGACTCACCTAGAGAAACATGATCTGCTTTCGCCTTTTCAGGATGGATTTAGACATTGTCACTCAACTGAAACTCAGCTAGTCTTAACAGTACAAGACTTGTCATCATCAATAGATAAAGGCAAACAAGTGGACATGGTCTTGTTGGACTTTTTCAAGGCCTTTGATAAAGTTCCTTACCAATGCCTTCTACATGTGTTAAGCAATTATGGCATAAGAGGCACACTTCATACTTGGAATAAGAATTTCTTAATACACAGGACACAGCAAACAGTTGTGAATGGCACTAAGTCTGAAGTCTGCAGTTTGCTTTCTGGTGTACCCCAAGAGTCTGTACTCGGTCCCCTGCTATTCTTGCTGTATATCAACAAACTACCAAATGCTGTGTAATCTCAGATTCGCCTTTTCACAGATGATACAATCCTTTACTTAGAGCTGAAGTCTACTGATTCTCTGCCCATATTCTTCAACATGATCTAGATCAACTGTACCAATAGTCCAAAGCATGGTAGATGGAATTTACTTCTTAAATGGAATTCCACTTTTATCCTTATCTTGGTGTCTACTTATCATCTGATCTGTGATGGAACATCCACTGCAGTCACATTTCAAAAAAGCAAATAGTTCCTTGGGATTTCTTAGACAGAACTTCTATCGATCATGAAACTCAGGACATCAAAAATCAACTCTACAAATCACTAGAGTCCAACTGTCTATGCAGTAATCATCCGTGTGGGAGCCATACACCCAAAAATGCCCAAAGCAACTAGAAATGGTCCAGAAACGAGCAGCTTGTTTTGTTAAAAACAACTACTCTACAGAAGCAAGATATCAGCAATACTTCAAGATCTGAAGTGGCCCCAGGCCCCCTGGCCCCACCCTTCATCTGGCTACACCCCTTCTCACTATTAGAAAACAATTTAGAGTCAGATTAAAAGTGGCATAAAAAGTTCTACAGATTTGTGAAAAAAGTAACCTGCAAATGGTAGTTAAAATTTTATTGAAGAAAATAAATTATTGCCGTAAAAGTAGAGACAGTTTTATTAATGTTTATTACTTACTGATCTCGCTCCTGATAAATTTGGTTTTGGTAAACTCTGAAAATTAAATTTTCAGTTGAAGTCACTACATGAATATAAATCAAGCCAAAGGATTTCTGTTTATCTTCCAATGCCTTCTGAAGTTAACACTTGCTTCATCATACAGGTGTGTTGGGTCAATCAACATTTATTATTATTAACAGTATTTATAGTGTTGCTTTTATTTATTACAGCTATATCCCCTGCTTCTGACAGTCACCAATAGTTAAATAAATTTGATTATCCTTTAATTGCTACATTTGAGTCATTATGCCTGCATTTGTTATTTGAGCGTAATTGACACTAGTAAATTACAGTTCCGTTCAGAAACACGTGTACATGTGCTTGCGTCCAGATCGCGAGCACATGGCTTGTCGTGATCGCAATCTGCTCGCATTTTGAACGCACCCTGCTCGCGATCTGCTTGCATTTTTCTCGCGATAAAATCGCGATTATTGATGATCGCGAGCAGTGATCGCGAGCATTCTTAATCATCAACAATGTTTTATTAAAGCGCAGTAGTTCAACTTGGTCCTTAGTACTGACAAATATTTTGCCAAGTTTACAGGCATCACACGCATTTTTGCTTTAACAAATTATAAATTAACATGACGTTCTTTGTCTTTCGTCCTCTCTCCTTGCGGTAAGTTTCAAAGTAAGTTTTTCGACAAAGCTTTAGTTACTTGACAATCATTGCATTAACTCATACTTAAAAAATATTGTTTTACTTAATTTTAAAGAATCATTTAACCAATTTTACCAGCCTGTCGAAATACTTATGCGAGTGAAACGTAAACAATTTAGGAAAACCATTTGACTGTAACAGCTTGGTTCACACTCACTGATAACATTCCTCGCCGAAATAAAAGTAACACATAGATGTTTACAGTATTTGTTATGCTTAAAAAAAGTATAACTCTTTAGGAAAGAAATAGTTTTTGATTTAAGAGTTCACATATTCAAAGGTTAAAATGTTTGTATAAAATTGCTTTTGGTTAAAGAATTTAAGCATTTCTTGCCTAAAAACGCAAAGTTTGATAACAAAATTTATTACAGCAGAAGAACGACATGTTGATTAAGCGAGAGTGTTCATGACGGCTACAAATTTGCCTTACAATGTTTAGTTACGTCAATACTTGAAGTTTCGAGTTGAAATACATATACTGTAGTGCACTTTTGTAAAATATTGTTAATGATTAAAAATGCTCGCGATCGCTGCTCGCGATCATCAATGATTGCGATTTTATCGCGAGCAAAATTCGAGCAGATCGCGATCACACCTGTGCTCGCGATTTGATGGCGATAAATGTACACGTGTTTCTGAGCGGCACTGTAGATAATAAATCTGGAAACATTTTTACATGATATGTCAGTGCTTCAAATTTCATTTGAAGTAACTAGTAGTGTAAAAACAGCAGTCATCCAATTTAGAAACTTTCATGACTGTCCTACAAATTAAGCAACTAACACAATGTAAAATGTCATTTTCAAAAAATTAATGTGTTGGTTATTTTAAATTGCTTTCTTTTGTTGCATATAGTAAATGTTTTAGTCATCTTTGAAAATAGATGGGATGATGCAAAAGAATTGCAAGCATTATTTGAGGGAAATCTAGTAAGCATTTATGTATACTAATGTTAAATGTGCTAAACTGAAAAATTCTGAGTGTGTTCCATTCTAAATTTTTGATGGCGGTGTCATACTGTACTTTTTTTTCTTTTGCTTGTTTTTTGAAACAAATCTGATGATTTATTGTTACAAGTATTTTTATGCATTGTTTTTAGGGAGCATTTGCAAAATAATGTTAAAAGGGGACTGATGAGAAAAGGGGCTAGGGTTCCAGAAAAAATATGCTCTTGTCCAGGGGGTACTTTAAAATGACTAGTAACATTTGACTATTATCAAGGAGAGTCCAAAAAAATTTTTGAAACAATTTTTTAAAAAAAGAGATGAAAACATTTCTCATCAGTTTCCTTCAACACTTTATTTTAAATGCTCCCTGTTTTTGTTTATTTTTCCCTAAATGTTGACATCACCACAAGCTAGGATATCTTTGAGGCCAAAAAGTAAGTATTGACAGACCATTAAATTATATCTAATGTACATCAATCATACAATACATGAGGATTATGTGAATGTAGCATGGATTGCAAACTTGATAAAATCTCTATCTTCCAGCCACAAGTTACTAGGGTGCAATTGTTGGCTCTACCAAAAGTTGAATAGTTGTTTGACCTTTTTTTTCTGCTGATCGAACCTGATTTAGCTTTCCATTCTTATGAGGTTTTAAGTTAAAAGAGCCAAGGTGGGATTTCCAATTTTCTGGGGCGAGGATGCTTGTCGTACTTTTTCAGGATACAAGTCAAGCATTTGATGTACACTTCTTAGGATGCCAGAGACAAAATTTTGACATTTGCATACAGTGTGGTACTTTTTAGGGCTTCCACAGTATCATACAGAGGCATTAAATTATATATTGGCAGTTTCAAGTTGATGTAACCCTAATTAGTATGCTAACCATATGCATGACAGTCATATCAATATAGTTGTGAATCTCTTTGGGTTTGAAATTGACCTGAGTAACTCCCAGATTGGTACCTTTTAGGGGTTCCATTGAGGTTTTCTGACAAGCATCCCTGCTCTTAAAAGTTGGGAGTCCCCCCACGCTATATACCAAAGAAGTTAGAGATATGAGCCAGTACCACATGCCACTAAGCTTGTACAAGTAATTAACAATAAACATTAGGCTTGCAATTAGGGTCCAAGTGGGAAGAACAGCAGTTTTTAGTGGGATACCATATATATGATGTTTGAAAATTATAGACAAGTAAAATCTTTCATCCACATTACTGATGTATATTATTGAGCCTTTCAGAGTATAGTTTTCTGAAGATGTGCTTTTTGTTTTATGTATTATAAAAAGTCAAGGTTTGTGAAAACAGACAAGTGGTAGCATTTTGTTAATTATGATGTTACCAAAAAGGTAAATAGAAAGGATAGCTGGCTTTTAAGAATTTATTTTATGGCCGCCTCCTGTTACCTGCACATTCTGTATGTTGGTAATAGTCCTAACCTTAAGGCGTGGGTATCAGTTGTCGAAAAGGATTCTTGCATTTAACAAGTCGTTAATGAGAACTTTAGTTGAACTGCCTTACCTCTGTCTCAAAACATTTTGATTCAGAGAGTGCTTCATTCCTCGATATGTGGGACCCATCATGGACATGTTGAAATTACACTCACTGGAAGACATGAAGTCCCTTCCCCTCACTCCTTGGAACATTCTACAACCTGCTGGTAGGTGACAATATTTACACAAGAAAATAACACAAATTGTATCTAGTACCTAACCTGCATGAACAAAAACCTCCATTTCAATAAGTTCTCCTATTCAAATGTGTCTCCAAGATCTTGTTATAACCGTGATACAAATATATTGTGCTTCTGTTGATGCTAACAAAGAAGATTTTGGAGTCTTCTATGAAGTACTTCAGAGAGAAATTGATTCTAGACCTTGACTAGACTTGCTCTGAAATACCACCTAGAAGGGAGAAAACTCAAGCACAACATCCTTAAAGTATTTTGTAAATAGCAAAGGTTGACAAGAGGAAAAATCCAAAAGTAATCAAGAAAGAAGCTGAAAAAAACTGCAGGACCAGCTATGACCTGAAAGACCTCTACAAAAACAAAATTGCTAAGGGGTGAAATAACTTTTAGAAAAAAATTTCAGAAACAAGCATAAACCGGATGGTGCTATAGAACTTTTTATAGTTTGCTAGAGTTTTCCTATAGAAGAATGATTTGATACTGCTAGAACTCTCCAGACTTATGTAAACATTCTATTAATAGAACGTTGAACCACTATACTAGAAACGTGTTCTAATGGACTTGGTCACGCTATATATATATATCGGAGCAATAAGAGTTATTGACTTAAGAGGAAGAAAAAGTTTAAGTAATAGGATTGTGGCCAGTTGACAAATCGTATACCTTGAGCTCCCGATCTGCAATTGTGAATAAAATACGTTATTATTTGGAATACAACACTTGTGTATGCTGATATTTCACTATAAACTTGTTGAATGATTGTACGTTTTACAGATGATGACAGAAGTCGAGAAGAGGCTCTTTCCACAGGAGGATTGGATCTTATACTTCTTCCTGGGCTGGGTTTCTCAAAGGTAACGAAGATCAGTTACTGATAGCATAAAAGGACTATAGGGTAATAGCTTCAGATCTTAGAAAGGAAGATAGATGAGTTTGTTTATTATAAATTATGTTAACCACTAAATGTTGTTCTAGGAATTCATTCATGTTTAATATCAGTTTCTATAATTATGCATTGTGCTATTCTCCTTTTCTGCACCATCAGTCCTGTTTATGGTTGCTTGCTGCTAAGTGTACGAAACTATCGACAACATTTAGAATGCTGGTAAGAGCCAAAATGGCTCCTTTAGGAAAGCAAAAGGGTTTTTGGATAAAATTACCAAGTGACATTGTAAGAGTAATCAGATTTTAAGGATTAAAAACTCTTGAAAAAAATATCTTATTTTACTGTCATTCTTCAGGATGGATCCCGACTGGGCAGAGGAAAAGTAAGTTTCCTTCTCCTTCTTCTTCTGTAGCAAACTGAAAAACAGTTTTAGAGAATTCCGAAGACAACATTTTAATGAATAATTTTTACGTATTCAGCTTTAATCTTTCATCCATTTTTGAAGTTGAACTCTCCATAAAATAATCTGAAGATGGTCAAGTTTATCAAAAACGTTTTAACATTATCTGATATCATTTTTTAGCTTATCTTTTAAATCATTCATTCATTCATTCATTTACTCAGTCAGTCAGTCAGTTAGTCAGCCTTCAATCATCAATCAAGCAGGTAATTATTTTTACCTGCTTCGGCAGTTAGGTACAGCGCATAACTTAGACGACTCAAGGTTGAAATATTTTCACCGCAACTGTTGCTCTGTCCAAGGGCTAACTGCATCTTGAGATGTCTAAATTTCATATATCCACCCATTATTTCGGTCATTCATTTTTTATTTGTCCATCCGTGCCGCTCTACTCTCCGTTCATACCTTTACTTCCTTAACCAACTCCATGCAGCCTACCGTTCTCATTTAAGGATTATCGACTCAGAGTCAGCATAAGAATCGAACTTCATTTAGATGATACTATACAATATTTACATTGAAAGCAGGCAGTTGAGTTACTAAATTTTATTGTAACTGTTTTATGTTTCATTTTCAGGGTTATTACGATTCTTATATCAAGAGATGTATCAAAAACTCCAAAAAGAAACCATATTTAATAGGTAAGTGAGCATTTTTTTGGTTTACTACCAATGAACAAAGTTTTTTGTCGTTGTTGCTGTCAGGCGAAGCGAGATTTTGGTTTGGACACCGTCTGCTTTACAGCCTCGCTCTCCCTGGGTCCCCCAACATCACATTTATATTAGTTCTACGTGCCTGTGAAGGGAACAAATTGATGAAATGTACAGAAATGGGAAACTTGACGCGACTCCATGGACCATGGACCCCTCCATGGGCCACCCAGCACGTTTAGAAATTTAACTTTAACCAACTGGGTAAACTAAATCTAGCTAGACAAAGTGACCCATTGAACTTGAATTTTTATAGTATTACACGAATGAGAGTCCTTAACTCTCTCTGGATGGGACACTAATCCATCGCGGGTTATCTTCCAGCATGCTGGTACTCTATTTACTGACTTTGTGGACTGGACACTAATCCATCGCGGGTTATCTTCCAGCATGCTGGTACTCTATTTACTGACTTTGTGGAATGGACACTAATCCATCATAGGTTAGCTCCCAGCAGATGCTGGTATTCTATTTACTGACTTTAAGGACTGGACACTAATCCATCATAGGTTAGCTCCCAGCAGATGCTGGTATTCTATTTACTGACTTTAAGGACTGGACACTAA
>JAOBBB020027842.1:0-15274 GCA_025331005.2 Zoanthus gigantus | reverse complement strand
ACTGATCACGTGATTTCGGTTTATCTGTCATTAATGTATCGATCAATTAGAAACTTGAACACTCCCCATCTTCCCCGCTCCATCATTAAAATATTTTAGTGGGGGCCCCTGCGGTGCGGTGTAGACTGAATCGAGCTACATGCGGTGTTGTAGTTTCCCTTGTGACTGGACAATTTCTGAAGCAAGGAAAAACTTTTAGAAGAGGACAATGAATTTCTTAACGTTGGTTTTGGTAGCTTTACCAGTGTTATATATATCTTGGCGAGTGTTCAAATCGTTTGCATTATTTCTACTTTCAACAAAGCGCTTCAAACAATATAAGGCATCTTCGAACAGTGACCTTAGTACCGCATACAACGTGTCTCTTAAAGATTACAAACTGGAGTTGTTTAGACAATTGGCAAACACTTTAGAAAAGGTTGGCGGAGATGTTCTTGAAATTGGGGTCGGAAGTGGAGCGAACTTGGAGTTTTATCCTAAAGATTGCTGCTTAATAGCTTTGGATCCAAGTTCAGAGATGAGACAACTTTTTGAGGCTAAGAACGAGAAACATTCGTACGTGAATATCAAACGATTTATTCAGGGGTATGCCGAAGATTTGTCAGAGATTTCCGATATCTCAGTTGGAGTTATTGTTTGCACGAAAGTTATGTGCTCTGTCAGGGAGAGAAGAAGGGCTCTACTGGAATTTAAACGCGTCTTGAAACCGGTACGAGAAATTTGCGAGACAAGTTGCAAAGCCAAAGGTGAAAGGGGCGTTACATGGCAAAATGACTCCTGCAACTTGCAATTTGAAACCGAAATCATTGCAAAAATTAGAATAGGATTGTACTTTTGGCCATGATATCTCTAACTTGTCTCGCAATGATTTAAGCTAGTTCACGTGGTGTTTCATGCTACAATGATTTGTCTCGCAAGGGCTTTGGGTATAATTTCCGTATTGATGCATACTTAATTATGCATACAGTTTCTTATAAAAGTTAGGATCCGGGTAAGGGTTATTTCGCATGATTAAACAACAACAACAACAGCAAAATCATTGAATAACATATATAGCTACTAAATTTTATATAATCTTTATGCACCTATCAATGTTAAGCCGGAGGGAGGGGGGGGGAGGCCGGGCATATGTGGGGCATTTGAACTTGAATTCAAATTTTTCATCAAATTCCCCACCTAGGGGCACATGAATTTGATCAAAAGAGTTCCAATATCACCTTCTCCCAGAAGGTCTCATGTGCAAATGCCCCGTATGAAGGGATCAAAACTACACCAAACATTTCTATTTACCTATCAAAATCTATAACAAATCGCGTTTTCAATTTTCAGAATCAACTTCTCATGGCTCAGAAACAACAGCACGATCTCCAAAGCTATTCCTTCAAAAACTCTCTTTCATTAATTTAACAGGCCTATACGAATATACTAAAACTGAAGTTATCTTGATTGTGTTTTTAAAAAAACATACAAAACAAAAAAGACGATCGGTTGATAATCGCCAAGTAGTTTGAAGCAAGGTACCAAACAAAAGACACAGTGAATAATTCCTAATAATTCGTGTATAATTTTTGCTTACCTTTGGATAAGTTTACTGATAAATAATCTGAAAAACTTTTTTGAAGCCATTACGAAGAAAATTTGCTTACGTACCACTGGAAAATTTCTCGACCCACGGCCATGAACAGTTCAAATGGCCCGACCACGAGAAACCACGAATCAAATATCTCGACCCGGGGCCAGCGAACACGATCAAATTTCCCCACCGTTAACCGTCGTTCGGAGTCAAATACCCCATGTCTTGACCCAGGATTAAGTTAATCAGAGTTTTGAGGAACCAGGCCCAGATGTAAATAACAAAACAAAGTTTTAAAATCAAACTTTTTAAAATTCATATATATTAACGTTTCGCATGCAAATTTTACTTATACATATAAACTCGATTTACAGCTAGGATTAAAAGCGAAGTAATACTTAGACGTTGGTCAAGAAATATGCTCATAATTTTCTGCAGTGTACGATTTACAAGTTTTCATCTTCAGGTATTCTTTATGTATGTTCTGAACTTTCGGACATTCAGTTTCATCTTTGCATTCTTACCAAAAGGCTCTTCTAAAGTATATTCAGGGGGGGGCTCCCAACTGTTTTGGGCGAGGATGCTCATCAGAAGATTTCAATAGAGAGCCCCAAGAGGTGCCAATTTGGGAGTGGCTAAGGTTGATTTTAGAACCTTGAGAGGTATACCATCAAAACGCGTAGAGGCAGACAAC
Source organism: Zoanthus gigantus (assembly GCA_025331005.2). Taxonomy (NCBI): domain Eukaryota; kingdom Metazoa; phylum Cnidaria; class Anthozoa; order Zoantharia; family Zoanthidae; genus Zoanthus; species Zoanthus gigantus. The sequence continues at coordinate 13,007 of JAOBBB020027842.1, read as the reverse complement.
ATTTCAATCAGTTTAATGAAGCTAAAGATAACAGCATTAAATACTTTGCACACTTGTCAGTTGTTTTTGAAAGCATTGTCATTCATTGTCTAAACATTAGAGAGCTTAAGCACCGGAACATTTTTCACAACGGAGGTCTATTTTCCGTGAGTGGACTGGATCGAGAAGGCGTTTTTGGCGCGAATTTTTAACTTAATCAGCGCGCGTATTACAACAACGGAGGTTCGCAAGGTAAAAAGGCGCGAAAACTAACTCGGAAGAGTCCAATCGTTAACAAACTTTAGATTGTAAAACTGGTTCCACATACGACAAGAACCTGAAGCAAAAGTCAGTGTTAAAGTAATTGTAAGTAAATTATTTACTTAGAAAGATTTATTGACCATTTCAATTTGTTCGGTGCTTGAAGCCATTCCTCTGATAAAAAAAAAAGTTTGCAGTTCTGATAGACCAACACGGAAGCAAAAAGCAGCTTGTAGGCCTCCGTGATGATCACCATGACCACATGACGTGTTCAAGTAAGCGACATCTGTTGATAGTTTAGTTTCGGTTGGCCTCCGTGACAACAAGAACTCCTGAAGCTTTCAAAGGCTCTCTATTGTCACTGAGGAAGCCCTAAAAGTTACCGCACTGTGGTCAAATTTTCGTCTCTGGCACCTGGGTGTCTTTCTTCTGGGTTTGTTTTACGTATGTTCTTTAACTTTCGGACATTTTTGTCACAGCTTTACATTATATAAAGAGCCTTCTTTTAAAGTGCATTCTAACGTTACAGCTAATGTTTGTCAACTTTAAGGTTGAAATTTTTTAAAAGCCAAACCTATAGTGAAAACGAAATGATATATAATATTCATCAAAATACTTAATGAAGTACTTAAAAATAAATAACCTTTAATGTTTTTTTTATCACGTGCTTCCTCGCTTATAGTGCCTGTATACACTGTACTATACAATTGTTTTTTTTTTCGCGGGTCGGTCAACTTTGGCACTAGTAACCGACACTTCGAGGGATAATTGTTTTAATATTAAACAAGCAGGTGAATAGCCCGTTTGAGCAGCAGTTGGATAGTGCTGGACGGTATTGGACGATATTAAAGGCTTTAAGATGCGAGGACGGCAACGACGACGCGAACGGCAAAGAACAATAGTCTTAATAACTGAATACAATAGTTGCATGCTGGAATGCAGTGAGCGGGCCATCTGCTCACCGTCGTCTTCAGTGATACGCCGCGGAAAGCTCACTTTTGGGGTTCTGTGGACAACGTGAACCATGAACAACGTGAACGTGAACAACGTGAACGTGAACAACGTGAACGTGAACAACGTGAACGTGATCATCTTTGTTTGCCTTCGAGGCTGAACCTTTTAGCTTTTACTGTTCGAAAATCTTATACAAACTCGCAACTAAAAATGTATTACTGATCTAAAGCGCAAAAAATAAAAGAGAAATACTATTTTTCACAACTGCCGTCGTCGTTTCTCCCGTCCTCGTTTCTTAAATTCCCTATTGGATGAAGTTTGACTTTGTTCAAACTTTTTATCCAACATCATCCAACTTTTTCATTCACATGATCAAAAATACGCCATAATTTTGTGCCTGGTATGAAATCCAACATTGTTGGATGGTGTTGGATTCGTTTGAACACTCCAGCATCCAACAAAATCCAACATTGATCAAACACCGTCCAACACCACCCAACAATAATGGATGTTTGACCATCATGTTTGATCCGTCTGAACGGGCCTCTACCGGTTACAATCATTGAGCTCCTGGGTCCTGAAAACTAGTATCATTGTTACCGGTAACGACCATAAAATCCTAGGGACTGTTAACTAGTTTCAGTAATACTGGTTACGATCGTGAACTCCAAGGGCTTGTAAACTAGTATCAATGTTACCAATTACGATCGCGAACCTCTAGGGCCTGTAAACTAATATCAGTATTACTAGTTACAATCGTGAAATCCTACGGATAGTAAACTACAATCAGTATTCTGTTAGGACTGTTAGGGCAACGCTGCTAAGAACCGATGTCGTTATGCACGATCCTCCGTTGCAGTGCTTTTACCAGATCAATTAAGCCTCGCTGGTTATAAGTCATTAAGTTTGAAAAGAAACAAAACAATAATAATACACACAAAGCAAATTAATAAACCTAAAGAAATAAGCAAACCATTTACATTCACACAAATGTCAAAATCAAATATAGTACGTAAATAAAATATGGGAATTGTCGATAATGATTCAACGTCTGCTCATGGATTATAGCCATCCCAAATTTAAGGGTGGTTGTTATTTTTGAATTAACAAAATTTAAAAAATATTTTTATTAAAATGAGTATTTATTATAATTCTTACCATATTCTCCACCTCAGCGCTTTCTTCGATGAACGGCTGAAAAACCTGAGTCAGCATAACTGAATAACTGAGCATCAGCCCTACGGAGCCAGCGCTGAGATCAACAGCTACCGAGATTAAAGGTTTGGTTAGTGTGGGTTAAACACTACAAAAGAAAGCTTATTTTTGTTATTCGGACTTTCTAAGTCTTTTCTATTATTCATGCGAAACATTTCCTCAGCTTTTCATTGGCTTAAACGAACAATATTTTTTTCATTTGGCTCCTGCCAAATTTCGAAGCCTCGACGTCCCAAAGTTATAGAACAACTGCAAAACGATAATCGATAGACTGAAGCTTTAAAGCGTTAAAAAGATTTTAAAATGTTTTTGGAGTATCTGAAAGGCACACGGGCATTCAAATGTCCTCCTAACAAGTTTTGCAGAGACAGAACAATTTAACAAAATTTCTACCTTAAATTGATGAAGAGTAATAAAAAACATACACAGTATATAATATCATGAACCCTAAGGTACTGGAAAAACGAATTTAGAATTATTTAGCTATATTTAAAAGCACAAGATCTTTTTCTTTCTCATTAGCTTTCTTCTTCTCATTTGCAGTACTGATAAGGCTAAGAAACTGTACAGGAGGAGTAAAATGCCTTGTTACAAATGCTTTGGCAGCAACATAGTTAGTCAGCCTTTACCAATTTAAAAACCAACCACTTTCTAAAAATTATACCGAGTGAGCTGACAACTCCAATTCTAAGGCTTTTTCCAGTTCCCTTGGAAAAAATATCAGGCACTGAACGGAAAATCCCAAAATTGAAGGACTTACAGGTTCTTCAAGGTGCCTACGATGCCCATGCATTCACTTAATGCTAAACACTGTTAGTGAGTGTTTTTTAGCTAAGGCTTCGCTTTCTGCAGAATTAAAATTTCTCTTTCATTGTGAGGACAGAGCGTGCGTCTATCTCTAAACAAAACATGAATTGAAACAGTCTCTAACCCTTTTAATATCTACTCTGAGTTAACTGCATCGCAGGTGTGCGTTATTAGTTATGTCTGTTCAGATATCTATTTCCATCAACTTGAAGCAAGAATTTGAAAAAAATAAAATTTAGCAAATAAGTATACATAATTGTAATGGCATAGTTCAAACAAAATAAAATAGAAATCGCAAATAAAATACACAAGAATAAAGCTTAAAATACAGAACATTTTCGTCGGCTGCGTTTTATTATTTTGAAACCTTTAGATGCGAGTACGAATATGAGAACAAGTACAAGATTTCAAGCGCCTGCGTGTTTATTATTCAAGCAAAATTTTAAGCAAAAGTCGTCCTCTAGACAAGTTTGCTGGGAAAAGCGCGCACACTCCCGAATTTTCGTACTCTCGTACTCGTTCTTGTTCTTGTACTCGTACTCGTTCTCGTACTCGTACTCGTTCTCGTACTCGTACTCGTTCTTGTTCTTGTACTCGTACTCGTTCTCGTACTCGTACTCGTACTCGTACTCGTACTCGTTCTCGTACTCGTTCTTGTACGCGGATCTAAAGGTCTTTAATACGAAAGCTTATTTTTTAAAACAGAAACATTCTACATTGTCGTCGCTTTGGGCATTTTGGGATTGTGTTATAAGCTCTGAAAGTCGTCTTCTTGCAGTTCTACAAATCTTGTGATCTCAGCCATTTTCAATACCGCATAATTTTTATGTTATTGCGAGTAGAGCACGCTAGGAAACGTTGACCATATGTAATGCGAAATCATGTCATCGATTTTGATCAATCGATCACGCGGACTTCGACAATGAACGAGTTGCAATTTGCCAAAATCAAAAAATACCATAATACTCTTTGTTTGTCCATCAAATATTTTGTATAAGCATTGTGTTCAGTTTCTCTTAAGACCATTGCAAGTTCCAAGAGAAAAAAAGACAATGCTTATGCAACTTTTGGTGGACAACCAAAGAGAATTATGATATTTTTGATACTGGCTAACTACAAATAATAAAATTCTAGGTTATAAAGTGGATACTGCATGTCAAAAAGTTAGCAAAAATGGAAGGTTTGCGAGTTATATCTCTGTTGACCGATTATCATTGGTAACAATATAAGTGAATAGTCAATGGCTTACTTCCTTTAAGAGCTGGTGCAACAAGCGAAACAAACACTATGAATATATCGCACAGTGTCTCGAGACGAAAATTCAAGGCGCCGCGGCCGGCTATGAACGTGTACCAACAGCGTGAGTGAGCGTCCTGGTACGAGTTGAGTTGTTCAGAGAGGGTTTCCTCCATTCCATATGCACGGATAGTATCCAGACCCAGAAGCGTGGTAGAAAAATGACCAAATAAGGGACTGCGACCTATATTCGAAAAAGGATAAATGATAATTTACGTATTGCCAATGCATTTTGTATCAGTCGATTACGAATGAGTAATAACAATCAAATAGAAACTAATATTTGTTATATTCTTATAATAGATTGCATAGAAATCTTACGATTACAAAAAATAACTATAAGAAGAAAGAGAAAATTGCATTTTAACGATGAATATAATGTTTATTATACCTCCTTTAGAACTGCTCTTTTGCGCTTAGTGAATTTATTATTCGAATTGGCGACATCTTTTGTTACACTTTTATTTCTGACACGTATAAAATAGAATATTCCTAAGTAATAGCTGTAGCAGTAATAGTAGTTGTATGGTTGCGTTCGAGCTAAGCGAGCACGCATACTAATCATGTCGATTTTGGGTCCTTTGGAAGGAAGCCTCTCTTTCATATTATCGCAAGCCAGTTTAAAGTCGCAGAGGCCTGGTTACTGTCGGGCTAAAGGGCGACATCCCGTGAGAGACCCGTAGCTCGATGCCATCGCATTTCAGGGTCTTTTGGAAGGAAGCCTCGCTTTCATGTTATTGTCGGGCTAAAGGGCGATATCGTAAGAAAAACTGTAGTAATTTGAAAAATTCCAACTACCTAGAACGCAAACTCGGCTTTGTTTTTTTATTCGGCTACTTTATTCAGTCAATTCTTCAGTAATAAAATAGAAATGCCTCGAACGCACTTGGCTAATCTTTGATTACTATTAGTTTATGAGTTTGTTATCTCTGTTTTATAGCTGATCATGTTAGAATCAGTGGCTATAGTTGCTGTAGTAATTGTTATGTGATATTGATGTTAGTTAACAGTATCACACTTTGTACTTATTAGTAAAATCTCTAGTTTTAGAATAACAATTTAGTCTCCATTCTTTTTAGCGTCTTTGTTATTTGCCTATTTTGTCTTGTTTGATCGTGGTTTTGTCCCTTATTTTGTAATTTAATATTTTAATTTTTTATCCAAGTTTGTTTTAGTTAACTATTACTTTTTGTATTCCAAACAAAATTTACTCGATGAGTAATTACTCTTTGCATTACCTCATCTTCTATGTACCCGCGCACAAAAATATTTGTTATTAAACGGAAGAAAATAAGGACATATTGTTGGAAGGTAATTGGTCAATATAACGTTATTACATACAGGTCCAAACGTTGTCACATTTAGGAATTTGTTTAAATCAAGATTAAATAATTTTTGTCATTTTGGTGATATAACTTCTCCGAACCATCCACGTCAAAAGACGTCATCGAAACAGGCACGAACGCTGTCCCTCGTCAGCGGTGATCTTTCGAGGGAACTCCTTATTTCGCTCAGTGCCGGGACTTAGGTAAGCCAGAGAACTCTTTCACAGGGCCAAGAGAGGTCTGGTACTGAATGTTTTAAAACGCATTTCCAAATTCTGGTGACACTTTTGGTTTTCGTGTGCATTGTGTAACGTCATCAACCTATCGTACGTCATGAAATGTAAATAGCATAATTACCTTGAAGTTGGTAGAACTTTTCAGATAGCCTCTCTTAGTACTCATTACCAGGGCCTGGTCACTTCCTAGACTTGGGTAGGATTGGGTACGCTCTTTTCACCCTTTCCAGTTAATGCGTGATTCGTGATACTCCCAGTCGAGCATGAATTGTGACATGTTACGTTAATTCATTCTCGATTAGTCCTTTTAAATGATTTCACCCAACTTCTGCGTTCTGATTTGTCCATGGGTCGGAGAATTGACAAAATGTTGCTGTTGTCCGCTAGTCATACTTTTGTTAATGAGTGCAATTAATGTCGTAACAGATGGCGTGACAAATGGTGTGACAGATCACGTGTTTTTAATGATGTGTTAGTTCCATTATTAAAACAACAATAGTATAACGTTAAGACCAAATTTAGGGGTTTATTACATTTAGGACCAAATGTTATTACATTTAGGACTTTATTACATTTAGGACCAAATGTTATTACATTTAAGACTTTATTACATTTAGGACCAAATGTTGTTACATTTAGGCCTTCTACAGCTTCAAATCATCACGGATCAGAGAACAAGTCGCATTGATAACACAAGGATGTTTTGAACCAAGGTTATGTGCAAATTCGATTAAAACTCGCATGCGCAGTAGCTACAAAAACGAATAGCCGATATACTACGTAAAACGCTTAGCTTGTCAGTGAGCCAATACAAATAGGAGTTCGGATCAAGCCAGAAACTGCAACCGTCGACAGCCGTTTCGGTCTCCATGGCGCCTTGAGGTCTCACTATTTTAGTCATAACACTAAACCCACTCCCTCCTGAGGTCCGACTGGGGGAGAATGACCAGTAAACTGTGACGGATAATGCAAAGGTAACCCAGTTTAATGCTGTCACGGAATCTAGCTCGATACAAATGAGAAAGTTCCTGCTATAACTCACTGCTACTTCTAAGGAGTTCAAGTATTCGTGTGTTAAAATAGAAAATCTGTTACGCGACTGACAATTCGTGAGACCTTTCAGCGCGAAAATTGATATATGTTCCAATATCTTGCTTCATTTAAATTTGATAAGCAATTTCATTTAACCATTCATGTGTGACCAAATTAAAACGACACTACTAGAAACACGAAAAGGCACAGATTTTGTTTAAAAAAGTTAAATCCTTTTTTAATTGGTTAAACGTTGCTTGCAGGTATAAAATTTTAAAAGTATGACTGACAAAGCGCCTACACCACCAAATCAGTTTAGCTGGGATGAAGAACGTGAGCGAATAATGTGGTACAAAAACGATCTGGAGAAGGGAGGATGGCAAACCGTTCTGAAAGTTCCTGGCGAATCCGCTTATCATATCAAGAAATTCACAGACGATCCAATCCCCGTAAAAGTGCTGGTTGAGTGGGAAATTTCTCTACCCGGCGAAGTCGTGTTTGAAGCTTATCGTAACTTTGAGGAAAGAAAGAAATGGGACACATCATTTACCAGCTTTCAGCTCGTAGAGACAGAAACAAATGAAGGAGGGCAGATTATCCATTTGCCATTTTCTCCTCTTCCATGGCCGTTTGCACTTCGAGAATGGTTAATTTGTATGGCTTCTAAAGAGCTACCAGACAAGAAAGAATGGTTGATTAATACTAGAGACGCTACGTGCTCATCAAAACCAGAGCGCAGTAACGTGGTAAGAATGAAAAACGGAGGCAACTTCTACTATATTACTCCGGACGAGAGCCGACCTAATGAGGCATGCAAATTTTTTGCCCTTACAAACAACGACATTGGAGGAAGTATTCCAGATTGTTGCAAATGGTCAAAGTCACTTTGGGGAAGAAAATACCCACAAGTATTCGAGAAACTTCGAAAAGATCTCTTAAGAGGAGTAACTAGCAAACAATAAACAATATTTAACTACAAACGATTTTAGTCATTTAAAACAAACGACTTGCTGCTTATTCAGTGTTAAAACTCAATATACAATGAAATGAATTTTGTGGAGAAACAATATTACATCAGGAGAACATTAATCAGCGTGAAACAAAACAGCCATAGGAGCAAGAATTCCCTTGTGTTCTGTGTTTACTGATGTAAACAAAATAAACGAAAACAAACATAAAAATAGATTTTTGCTGTCGCAAACTGTCTCTTTATTTCCTCCAGGTTTTGAATAACTTAAAGGGCGTTAAAGTTGTAAAGCTTAAAATAAAAACAGAAGTACATCACGTTTACAAGCGCCTGCAACTTGACCGCACAAAGTTTGAAAGTTGCAATATGTTGGGGCTAATCAAAGTTGTTAGAGTGGACTGAATTTTGTAAAACTTTACAATTTTAATATGCTAAAGCTAATGGTAAATATCTACACTTACTAAGAATAAGAGTTCTTGTGTCGATCAGTCATGGTCCTTGGTGCGATAAATGGTTCTTTCCGTTGATGAGTAAAGGCGGAAAAATCAAAAACTAGTAGCAATATGAAGTGGTGTTGGACTCTCGATATGAGAGAATCGATTATTGACTTTTTGAAAGAATATAATTCAATAATATGTGAATTAAATGCCATCAACTAAATGCAGGTAAAATAAAATTCTATCACTATGAGCACGTAAACTGTACTTACAAGTTACGTTAATTCAAATAGTTTATTTATACTTTTTCTTAAATTTAAGGCTGTGAGAAACAGGTTTACCCGCACGCCTATCTAAAACAGATTTTCAATGCCTAATCCTATATATATATATTGATACATTAACACCAAAAAAATTTCAGACAAAAATATCTCGGGAGATATTAATCAGGGTTGCCACTATTTACTTGATGTCAAATTCAAGGACTTTTCCATGACTTTCCAGGACCTTGTCAAGCAAACCAAGGACCTTCTCTATCAGTTAAAACCTGAACGCTTTATACATTTTTGTTCAAAACAAACTTTATTATTCGGCTTTACCGAATTGGCTGATACTAAAAATGAAAAACAACCAATAACAAATAACTTTTAGACAAAAATCAGGCCTTGCGAAGTCGTGGTTTTTGTTTTACAACGCTGTCGTATCAAAAATATTTTAACTAACAGCATATTTTTATTATTTTTGGAAAAAAAGAAAAAAATTTGTTTGCCTATTCCAGGACATTCAAGGACCATGACCTAAATTCAAGGACTTTCCAGGGCCTGGAAATGTTTTCCCCTAATTCCAGGACTTTCCATGATTTTCAAGGACCGTGGCAACCCTGTTCTTCTTGTGCGCAGTAACCGTGAGTAGTCGCATCGAGACTTTTGATCTTGTAAACACGACAGATTACGTACTTAAAGGCGGTCTTACAGACTAAACATAAAAAGTTTATTTTAAGCAGGGGATCCCTGTGCTTCTTACACAATAGATTACGTACATAACGGCGGTCGTACAAACAACGCACAAAAAGTTCAATTTAAACTCATGGGATGCCTGTGCTCTTCTGTATTACTACCTGCTTTATGGCCCACAATCGGATTGTTTAGTTATTTGTCAATGGAAAAAAAATACTCAAACTCGCTAAAATTTTAATATATATTTGCTTTGATTACAAAGTAATACAGGCTTATTTGGATAAATACAAGCACGTATTTACAATCTCAAAGTATGAGGAAAATTTTACGAAATCAATTTTAATAGTATACATTCTAATGTAAAAACAGTTTACTATTTAAATTACTTTTTTCAATTTACACTAATTGGATATATACATAGACATCTATAGTTTTTCCACAAAATGATCTCATCATTTCTGTTAAAAATTTGACTGATAAAATAGACCATATTCGTATTTGCAGTTGCCGCTGACAACAACGACAGCGGATTCAATCTGTACAGTCTTAGCCTCAATATGAAGTTAAATATTCCTAAATGCCAATGCAGTTTTACACTACTTACAACTGTGTGTATTGTTGGAGGTGTGACTTCTTGCTCTTTCTCGCAAGTATTTTTGAATATTTAACAACAAAATGAGGCTACAATTGTATAAAGTGAAAACGTAGTCATTTAAATTAGCAGCAATTGGGAATTCGAATCTGGTCCAATTCAACGCAATGGGAACAGAAAAATCTGAATAGCTAAATACTTGACTGAGGTTTACAAAATATCAACTGGTATCTAGACAATCAAGATAACAGAAATTGTTCCCCAAAATAAACAACATGGAACCTGGATTGAGTTATTTTATCTGCATAAACTGCAACTATATAAATACGATTTCCTTCATTTTTAACTATACAGTATTTCGTTGGTTTGAGCAATAATAGTGTTATATTTAAAAAATGCTCAAAACGTAAAGGTCTACAGCAAAATATCTCGTTTCTGATTGGATAATTGCGAATGCATAAAAAGGTTATAGAGTGCATTTTAGGTTATTGAGTGCAATACGAAGGTTGCTATGGAAACACCCACAAGCACCAAATTTGAAAACAAAAACAAAATGGCTGACAGTTATTTTGCCATTTCAAACTAAAGCGATGTTGAGCACCTAAACAAAAATTATAAAACCGAAATACTTTGAAAGCAACACAGACCTGGTTGAAAGTTTGGTAGAATTGGGCGACAGAACGGAAAATCAGCCAAAGAAACGAGTACGAACACAAAGATCTCGATAAAATGTTGCAAGTATTTTATGCAGAAATACGATTGTTGAAAATATAACAAACAAAAAATCGCACGACCTTGCTTTGCATTTTTTGATTTATGGTCGCTTTTGATGTTTTGAAGTTTTCAAATCGCACTCCCCTTCGGCTTGCGCAATTTTGAGAACTTCAAAACATCACTCGTGCCCATAAATAACGAAATACACTCGCGTTTATGCGATTTCCTATCCTTACTTTCGGGCCTCAATCTCCACAAGAGAAGAAAGAAGCGGTAAAAAATAATTTCGAATAAAAAACTTGACAAGGATGGAAATGCTAACTCATTACAAACCGTCAAAAAAAGTAATCCAGATTCTACACAATTCAGTTACAAAAACTGATGTAAAAACTTCGGGGTTTTATAAAATTGATACAACTGGTGTTCACTTTTAAAACTGTCCCTAAAACCAAAACCAATAGTCACTAGATAATGTATCAACGACTGGTTCAAAAGTTTGATCATTTTCTTTGTTTTGTGAAATTGGATTTCAAAAGGAAAACAACCTAAAAGAAATCCTTACAGCTCTGCATTTGCTTTTGAAACCAAAGCTTTGCGAGTTTCATGTTATAAAATACTGCCGGAGTTCAATATCACAAACGGTGCATAAATAGATAACGGACTGAGAACCAGCTTATCGCTCTTCTCAAAGTGCTGCGTACAAGACATAACTGACTCGTACCCAGTCGTCTTCGCGCAATGCGCGCAGCGGGAGCAGAGGGTGATGGGAAGGGAAAGAAGGAACTTCTTGCTTTTCTCCTTCCCATCACACCCCTCGTGACACTATAGAGAGACCGAGAGGGACGACTGGGGACAAGTCAAAAGACATAAGATAAAACATGCAGCCATCTTGGTTAGCCTTAAGCAAAATTTGCTTAATCAAAACTTCACGAAGACTTCCCTTCAAAAGAGAAAAATTTTAAAGAACGGCGATGAATGGCGTTGCACAGATATTACGTCATATTGAAAACACGGAATTAAACAAGCTTTGTGATTGGTTAAAACATGCTATGGGAAAGCTTTCTCTTCCTTTTCATTGGTTGTAAAAGCAAACATTTTCGGCCTGCTTTTTTAAAATTTGTATTTACGCATGACAGCCAAGGGCTGTCATGTCACTCACGTGATCGGTATAGAGTTCTGTTTCTTGATTCTTTACGGAGTTCATAATTTTAAAGCTTTTACCAGCGCTTCAAATTAAACTTCCTTAAATCGTAAAGTGTAAACCATCGAGTAACACCTTTCCGTAGGTCAACGTTTCTCAAGTCAATTAGTACTCCACCCAAAAACTCGTTTTCTCCTAGTGAATCGTGGTCCCACACTGTCACCTGGAGTTGCCGCTGCCTTGCCGCGGGTTCACTCATACAATTGTACACCAGAGTCTCGTTGTAGGTAGGGTTCAAAGTCCGCCTTGCGATCTGGGTCTTCAGCTTTGTAGCCTTTATGGGATCAGGTAGAAGGTAAAGTTTGACGTATGGATCTGCCAGTGAGCTTGCGGCACGAGGTGACAGATTCTTTACGTGCATCACCATGACACTCAAAGTTTCATTTTCATGCCGAATAGTCAGCTTGACTTGCCCACCAACTTTTCGCTCTCGTAGCCGTTTTTCTTCTGGCAACAAACGAACCGAAAACGCTTTTGCTTCATTGTCATCTTGAAGCACCGGATGAAAAAATGTGTACAACAAATCAGACTCCGAGATAGCCGGCGGCATTTGGAGTAAATGCCGTATGTACGCGTCTAGTTCGCTGCGGCGGCGTTCGGCTACAACGCGGATTTGGGATCGGCCTAGATAAATCTTGGCGGGTAGTCGGGGAAGATTCGTCTCAGGAAATGTTATGCAAAGCTTCATGTGTAGCTCGTGGAATTGGCTGTAGCGGCGAAACACAAACTGAGAAGCTGTAATTCCCTCGCGTACGGTGTTGATAACGTACACATAATACTTCTGGGGGGTGTACCTACAACAAAACATGACGGGAAAGGTAAGTAGGAAGACAGCAGAGTTCTTGACTTGAATACAGTTGCCTAAAGTTCAAATCCCATTCTCACCCCTGGTTAGTCTGGGTTTGTCTAGTGTAATGCCTGACTGAAATTCACCACGTTTGTAAAGAGCCAACTGGTTTGGGGGGGGGGGGGGGGGGGGGGGGGGGGGGGGGGGGGGGGGGGGGGGGGGGGGTGGGGGGGGGGGGGGGGGGGGGG